>CANYBF010613701.1:0-18494 GCA_948192965.1 Dalechampia spathulata
AACATAACCTAAAACACCTTCCATCATAAAGAAGAAGAAGAAGAAGAAGAAGAAGAAGAAGAAGAAGAAGAAGAAGAAGATATACATATAGTTAAGCTAAATTAAAAGAAGTGTAAAAGTTGAAACCCACATAGGATCTTACCTTGGAATATTGTTGCTCTTAAATTAGGATAAAAAGAAAATGAGAAAAGGAAGAACCATATACTTTGTGAAGAAGGAAATAAAAACCTAATTTAATTTGCTTCCTCCTTGTTAATCACATAAAACTTATCTTTGACTTTGATAAAGAAGAAGCCTATCACATATAGACATTTGGCAATCCCATATGACTTCCTTCTACCATTTTATTTCCTCTTGCATAATTATTATGACAATATACTTATATAATATTACACTAATCACTCATTTAATATAACATTACCATAAGTCTTACATACTTTTGATTTCCAATTATAACCTTACCTTGTCATGTAATGCCTTTTTCTTATTTATACATATACTTATAGTTATAATATACATGTCTAGAAAACCTTAAATCATCTCTTTAGTTTATTTATTAAAATTTTTAACTAACATAGAAAGTACATATACCATTTTTCTCCAATTCACACATTCATCAATCATCCTCGATATCATGTGTTGAAAATAAATGCATATTAAAATGCTATATAAACCAGGATGTGATATCAATAGAGTCAAAGTGTCACTTAAAACCATCAAGTCTAGTGTTAAGCGTTGCAAACTGCTAAGTAAGCAAATCAATAATAGAGGGGGAAGCAGCAGCAACAGCTGGATCAAGTGTAGCAGAAGGAGTAAGATTAGGAAAAGTAGCAAAGGAGGATCCACCCTGAGAATGCCACTGGCATTGTGGCTCAAAGCTGCCTGATGTGTAGCATTAGTAGTAGGGGAATCAGAGGGTATAAGTAGCTCTATAAGTGTGTCCTTTGGGATAGGCACCTGCATTGTCGGTAAACAGCAACTGTGTTATGTCTATACAGAGCCACAATGTCATTCGGTAGACCCAATGATAGAAGATGCTCGATTTACCGTACAATATACTCTGAATGAATGATGAACTCACTATTAGAATCATGTTCAATGAGCATGGAGTGCTCGATGAACAACATGTCAAGATTAGGATCTTTCGGTCTAGGGGTAGGAGGAGAAATAGGTAAAGCATGTAGTTGATGGCAGAGTAGGTGTGCCCATGATCATAGAGTGTAAGAAAATTAGGTTAGGGCTTATGATAGTGTCATTTGACTATGATTACCCAAATATGAGATGGGTGATCAGTCGATGATAATAAAATAGTACTGGAGACTTAAGACAGGAGGCTTTAAGCCTCGAAGGACGGAAGGGAGTATCAAGTGCGATATCCCTCCAGAAAATATTGCGATCAAATACCACAGATTTGGCATTAGAAATGTTGTCAGTAGAGAAGTCAACTATTGCATCAAACTTTGAAGGAGTAAGAGTGTAAAGTTTGTGGAAGAGTCAAAAAGAATAGTTAAATGATAGGAAAGACTGTAGGAACTTGAGTGCCACTGATTGAATGTAGTGGTTATCTAGAAATGTAAAATTTGACCAACTAACATTATCTAAATAACATGGAACATCAGCCTCCAATCCGATCTGACAGATAGTGGAGCGATACATAAATCAAGAGTGAGAGAAGACTTTCTCACTCAGAAGAGATTGTTGGATGGCAAGAGCAGGAGTATTGGCCCGAATCGGAGGGACAATGCATTTAGTCCTGCCTTTACCCTAAGAGAAGGAGCCACCATGCAACGTTAGAGTTGACATAGTAGAAAAAATTAGAAGTTTTTACAAAAATAGAATTTTGAAAAATGTTGACAGTAATTCGACAGAAATTGAAAAAATCCAAAAAATTTGACTTGTATGAAAATCAATAAAATTTTAACCATAGCATAACAACACAATCTTAAGCACTTTTATTTAAAGAACTTAGGTCTAAAAGTGACTAAAAATGGCTCAAAATTATAAAGAAAATGGAAATAAAAACTGAATAAAATAATGAAATTTGAAAATAAAAACCTGAGATTGGTGAAAAATCAGACCAAAAATCAAGAGTAAGAGTATGGGTAATGTGATTTTGAGTTATTGAGGACTGATTTGAAGTAGTTTAGTGAAGATTTAAGAGAGAAAATAAAAGAAATTGGAAAATGGTAATCGACGGTTGTGAGGAAAAGTGATTTTAATTAGGGTTTCTGAGTCATGTATGAGTGTACCATCTGGGTATACGACTGTACCAACCTAAAAAAAACCTAAAAATTTTGAAGAAACACTATCGCGTACGGGCATACGGCTTTGGACATATGACCATATGAAAACTTTGGCCAAAATTTTCATTTTGAAATTTTGAATGGTACGGGTGTATAAGATTCTTGTACAACTGTACCATCGCTTTGGCAAGAAAATTAAAATTTTGAAGTTTTAAGACGTATGGGTGTACGAGACAGCGTACGACCATACCAAACACTTAGAAAAAATTGCTTAAATCACATATGGGCATACCATCATTGTGTATGACCATACGAAACATTTGGTAGAAACTCCATTTTCAAGTTCTAACGCGTATGGGCGCACAGACAAGGTGTACAGTTGTACAAAAATTTAGGCAGAAATTAGATTTTTGAAATTTTAAAGTGTACGGGTGTACAGATAGGATGTACGGTTATACCTAGGATCTGGTAGATTTTGAAATTTGATATTTAAGAGCCGTACAGGCATACCAAAGGGCGTATGACTATACAGGCTTGAAAAATCAAAAATTTTTGAAGAGGTTTGGAGATTTTTCTAAATTTTCCTAAAGTCCATCAATCATACCTACTTCAAAAATGATCCATTTATCATACCTAGCTATGTTTGATGAAGTTGAAATGTTCTTCACTAAGCGGTTTCGTGAAAATATTGGCAAGTTGGTGAGTTGTATCAACAAATTCTAATACAACCTTCCCTTTTCGCACATTATCATGCAAAAATAATGCATAATGTCTACGTGTTTAGTCTTAGAATGTTGTATGAGATTCTTAAATAAGTTTATAGTATTAGTGTTATCATATTTAATAGAAGTGCAAGACACACAAACATTGTAATCCATAATACTTAAGCACAACAACAACCTATGGATATATACACAGCTTTAGCAGTAGATAATTACATATAATTTTATTTCTTGCTAAACCAAGAAATCAAACAAGTTCCTAAGAAATGACAAGTACCTAAAGTACTTTTCCTATTTAACACATTGCCAGCAAAGTCAACATCAGAAAAAGCAATAAAGTCAAAATAATCATTCTTATCATACAACAAGCTATAATGCATTGTTCCAATCAAGTATTTGAAATTCTTTTCACAGAAATCAAATGAGATTCCCTAAGAGATGTTTGAAATCTAGCATACATACATACAACAAACATTATATCTAGTCTAAAAGTAGTTAGATAGAGCAAACTACCTATCATACCTTTATACTTCTTTTGATCTATATGTTTGCCACTTTCATCCAAAGAAAGCTTTGTGGTAGTGCTCATAGGAGTCTTGTTAGCTTTAGCATCTTCCAATTCAAATTTCTTCAACATCTCTTAAGTGTACTTGAATTAGTTGATGAAGATTCCATCTTCACATTGCTTGATTTGAAGTTTTAAGAAGTAGTTCAATTCTCCCATCATGCTCATCTTGAATTCTCCCTGAATACACTTGGAAAATTCCTTGCATAAATCTTCATTAGTAGCACCAAATATGATATTGTCAACATAAATTTGCACAAGCAAAATGTCATGTTTATAATGCTTAATGAAGAGTGTTGTGTCTACTTTGCCTTTTTCAAAACCATTGTCAATCAAGAAATTGCTTAATGTATCATACCAAGCTCTAGGGGCTTGTTTAAGGCCATATAAAGCTTTGATAAGTTTAAAAACATGGTTTGGAAAGTTGAAATCTTCAAAACCAGGGGGTTGTGCAACAAATACTTCTTCATCAATAAAACCATTGAGAAAAGCACTTTTCATATCCATTTGAAACAATTTAAAATTCATATATGATGCATATGCCAATAACATTCTAGTAGCTTCTAATCTAGCTACCAGTGCAAATATTTCATCAAAATCTATGTCTTCTTCTTGACTATAGCATTGTACAACTAACCTAGCCTTATTTCTAGTAATGATACCATCCTCATCTAACTCATTCCTATACACTCATTTAGTTCCTATAATAGATGCATTTTTAGGCTTAAGCACTAAAGTCTGCACCCTATTCCTTTCAAACTGATTTAGTTCATCTTGCATAGAAAGCACCCAACTTTCATAATTCAAAGCTTTATTAACATTCTTTGGTTTAATTTGAGAAATAAAATCAAGATTGTTATGAATATCTTTGAATTTAGAATGATTAGTTACCCCTTTTGATGTTTCACCTATGATTTTCTCCTTAGAGTGTCCTTTAGGAAATTGCCACTTTTTGGTAGTTCATGCTCAATTTGGGTTGCAGCAAGGTAAGGAGGAAGGTCATTTATCTCTTCCTTTTCAATATCCTTTAGAATAGCTTCTTATTAATTCTCATGTCCTTCTCCTTGTTTCAATAGAATTCCTACATCATCATTAACAATGTCCTTTCTTGGACCAAGGGAGTTAGTCTCATAAAAAAAAATATGCATTGATTCCTCAACAACTAAAGATCTTTTACTAAACACCCTATATGATTTACTAGATGTAGCATAGCCAAGAAAAAACCCTCATCAGTTTTAAGATCAAATTTACCAATTGGTGTTCAAAATACAGCACTTGCAACCAAATACTCTAAAGTATGAAATCCTTGGTTTTCTACCATTCCATAGCTCATAATGAGTTTTATTCAAAATTGGTCTTAAATGAACTCTATTCAAAACATAGCAAGTAGTATTGATTGCTTCGGCCTAAAAGTATGATGAAAATTGATACTTGTTAAGCATTGTATATACCTTATCATGCAGAGTTTAATTTTTCCTTTCAATTACCCTATTTTGTTGAGGAGTCCTAGGAGATTAAAAATTATGATTAATGCCTTAAAAATCATAAAATGACTTGAAGTTTTCATTTTGAAATTATTTTCCATGATCACTCCTAATGGATGAAATATAATATCCTTTTTCATTTTTCATTCTTTTAATCATTGTTTGAAAAGCATTGAATGCATCATCTTTATGAGCTATAAATGAAACCCAAGTAAACCTAGAGTAATCATCAACAATAATAAGTGCATAATGCATGCCACCTAAGCTAGCAATCCTAGTTGGTCCAAATAAATCCATGTGAAGTAATTAAAATGGTTTTATAGAAGTTACCTTGTTCTTTACCTTAAATGAGGATTTTACCTTTCCCATTTGGCAAGATTCACACACTTTATCCTTAACAAATTTGATTTCAAAAGTCTTATAACATGTTCATCCTTCTTGAGATCACTAATGCTTTCAAAGCTAGCATGTCCAAGCCTTCTATGCCAAAGCCAAGAGTCCTCACTTGTGGAAACAAGACACTTAACATTTTTGTTAGCAATAGATTCCAAATCAATCACACAAACATTTTCTATCCTATCACTTTGAAAAACTAACTTATCATCACTAATCCTATAGATAAAACATCCTTTAGGATCAAAAGTAACTTTGTATCCATTATCATAAAGTTGACTTATACTAAGCAAGTTATGTTTTAAACCCTATACTAGAAAAACTTTATTAATTAAAAGGTTGGAATCCTTACCAATTCTACCAATTCCAACTACCTTACCTTTAGTATTATCGCCAAAGGTGACATTACCTCCATCAAAATTCTCTAAGTTTGAGAATAGGCTTACATTTGAGGTCATGTGCCTTGAACATCCATTGTCAAGGTATCATTTATTAGCGCTTATCTAGGAGCTTAAGCAAACCTATCAAAAATAAATGCATTTATCTCTTCTTAGGTACCCAAATGTATTTGGGTCCTTGAGGGTTAGAAGCATATAAATCATCACAACTCTAATGCATTTTCTTAATAAAATATCTATTGGTTGTATGTCCTTTCCTATTGCAATAGTGATATATGACATTCTTAAATTTAGAATGATTATGAGCATACTTCTTCCTATATGCATGAGAATGGCCATTATTGCATGAACATGAGCATTTATGTACATTGTTTGATCTAGCATGAACACTTTTCTTTTTGAAATCCTTTTATTTTTATATGGAGGTGGAAGCTTTAACAAAAATAGTTCCCTTAGAGGTATAGGAAGAGTTTTGATTAAAATCAATACCTTCTTTATTACCACTAAGTTTTTGATATTTTAAAATGGAATCAATCTTAACACCACCTTGTTCAAACCTTGAAAGACTATCCTTTAATAAATCCTTTTCTTTCAAAATCTTAACATTATTATCCTTCAAAGTTTTATTTTCTTTTTTCAAAACCTTCAAGCTTTATTTTACAAGAATCAAATTCTTTTTGCAAATCATTTTTCTCTTTAAACATGCATGTATATTTACTTCTAAGAGATTGATGTTTCCTAGCTAAGTTTTCATATTTTGCTAGAAGTTCTTCTAAGGCATCATTTTCATCATCATCATTATCATAATCATCATTACTATAATATGATTGAGAAGAGTTTGTTACCTCATCTTTCTCATTGTCCAAGAATGCCATGAAGCATAAGTTTGTTGCTCCCTCATCACCGGACATGTCCTCATTGGTTTCACTGTCATCATCATAAGTTGCCTTCAAAGCTTTCTTCTTTAATGGATTGAAAGACTTGCTGAGGCGAGGACATTCGTTCCTCATGTGTCCCAGCATATTGCATTTAAAATAGACAGTTGGACCTCTTCTAAATGTATCTCTTCTGTTTGGGTCCCTTCTTACCTCAAATGGATTCTTGCCATCCTTCTCAAACTTCTTCTTCTTCATGAGAAGAGTTTTGACTCATTTGGAGAGGAGGGAAACTTCATCATCAATCTCTCATTCGCTTATTAAAGAGGCATCTTCTTCCTTTGAAGCTTTAAGTGCAATCCCTCTTTATTATCCTCCTCTAATCCTTACGTGAGTGTTATATCATGTGTAAGGAGCTTGCCAAGCAACACATCGGTTGATAAAATTGATAAATCATTAGCTTCTTTGATTGAGGTCACTCTAGCCTCCCAATCCTTCTTCGGTAATACTTGCAAGATTTTTTTATTGATATCCTCTTTTTGATACATCTTGTCTAGCTTCATCAACCCATTTATGATCATAATGAGGTGGTTATACATCTTGGAAATGCTTTCATTTGTCTTCATGGTAAACAACTCATATTGATGAGTTAGCAGCTGAATCTTCTTAGTTTGGACTTGATTTGTGCCTTCGTGATGAGTCTCTAAGGCATCCCATATTTGCTTTACCATGATACAATATGAAAAATGCCCATATTCCTCATGCATAATAACACAATACAACATATTCATAGCCTTCTTATTCTATTCATTTGCCTTGAATTCCTCTCTAGTCCAAGTCAGCTTGGGCTTAAGAGTTGTGACTCTATCAATCATAATTATTAGTGAAGAAAATCCATTCTCAATCAAATCGAATAAGTCTACTCCATCACTTTCTAAGCACACTTCCATTCTATGCTTCCAATAAGGGTAGTCTATACTATCAAAGAAGGGGGCTCTTGTGCAAGATTGGCTTTCAATATTTTATGTTGCCATAGAATCTTTAGCTTAAGAATTTTACTTCTTTGTGAGCACTAAATGCTCTGATACCAAATGAAATTTTTATAGAAGTATGGCAACATGTATATGATTTATAGTGGTTCGACATAACTATTTGCCTACGTCCACCTCTCCTAAGTATTCCACTTAGGGTTCCACTAAACCAAGTAATTAATACAATAAAAGATTCCACAACAAGAATCCTAACCTTAGTGTTTTTCAGGCTCACGCTCAAACCTTTATAATCAATATCAATCTCACAATTAACAAACTCTCAATTACAAGATAATGCCCTAAGCATTAATCACACACCAACCCAAGATTACAATAACCAACACTTAGGTTATGAAAGTAAAGTACAATGAGAGTGCATAATAAAAGATTGAGTTTCTAACAAGTTAACTTGTTAATGAAGTTCACAACAGTAAAGAAGCTTTGCACAAAGAAAATAGCCGTTAGAGAAGTAAATGCACTGTCAAACTTATAAAATAAATCCATTACAAATCTTTTAAAAACTTTTTGTAAATGCGTGTATGGCTGTACGGATACCTGTACACTCGTATCGCTTTAAAAATAGCAATATACAAAACACACCGTAAGTTAGATATGCACATACCACCCATTATTATGCCCATACTAAAGCTTCTGGAAAAATTTCAAATATAGTGTGAATGCTTTGTATGGCCGTACCACACCTTAGTACGCCTGCACTGAAGCTACTACCATGTTTTCACAATATTTGGTACACTTGTACCAAAACTGGTATGCCCGTACCAAAATAAACAAATAAAATCTAGCTTGGTGTGATCAATAGTATAGCCGTACCATGCAAAACATAATAATGGTACGCCCGTACTAAACACTGTAAAGTCAAATCCACTTGGTACGGTCAACTGTATGGCCGTACCACATAATTCAAAGCAGTGGTACACCCATACCACATCCAAAAATCATACTTTAACTTGAAATTAACTTAAATTGATTTAAACAAAATATATACATCAAAATCCTGGGTCTAACAGACTTCATTAGATGGTTTAGTTTGTTCTATAGTTATCTCAATTGATTTGAATTTATTCAAGTAAAGGATGATAATTTCATTAATATGATGAAAAGAATTTGAATTTCTAATGTTTGACAATGGTTTCCATTATGGTCATGCCATGGCTTGTATTTGGAGCAGACATCTTCAGCCTTTTGAGTTTGCATCTTACTTCTACAAAGTATCTATTTACAAGGATACTTATAACAACTTGTTAGTGCCTTTGGTTGACTTGTTTGAATGAAATATAAATGTTAATTTTGATAATAGTACTTTATTAATACTAAACTATTAGTGTTCAACTAATAAGCGTAAGAAAAAAGTATATGTTATATTCATAAGGTCATAGAAAATATTGAACAAGTCGTTAAATGTTGAAGTGTAAAAGGTTAAGACATAATACAAGTTAAGAGTGAGCAAAAGTCAGACTAAACCAAAAAAATTGATCAAACAAAACTAAAATTTAATTTGTTTAATTTTCTTAATTTTTATTATATTGGTACAATTTGGTTTTGAATAATTACATTAATTTTTTGGGTAATATTTCATACATTCTAGACTAACTTAGTGGTAGCTACTCTTTAGAACCCTTCAAGGTCATGGTTATATACAAGAGAATGTCAAGTGTTTCAAACCTTGCATATAGGAAAACAATGAAAAAAATTTTACCAATATGCTAGAGATCTTATTATGTTATTCTTAGCAAAAATAAATATAAATCTAACTAATATTTAATTATACATTATAAAAATCAAATTTAATCAGTTTGGTTCAATTTAATTATTAAATATTTTGATTGATATTTGGTTTTAAAATTTTTAAGATTTTGGTTTTTGAGTTTTCTAGTATGATTCAATTCAAAAAAACTAAACCAATCGATGCTTACCCCTAACAAGAGTACTTGCAAGTATTAATACATTTTTATGATGTATTTTTTATTTTAATATTATGCCAGATTAAATATAAAATATCCCTAATATTTTAGTAATAAAGTTTACATTTATTTTTTCAATATATATATAATTTGTTTCATGATAGTATATATATTTATAGTATATTGATAGTTTTTACTATTTGATTTAATCATGGGGCTTTATATCAACTATGATATTTATTATGTCATATATGTCATGATATTTGTCATGCTATATTTGTCATGATATTTTTCATGTCATATCTACCATGATTTCCATGATATTTATCATATCATATCTATCATAATATTTGTCATTTCATATCTACCACAATATTTTCCATGTCATATCTATCATGATTGTCATGTCATATTTGTCATGATATTTATCATGTCATATTTATCATGATATCTATCATACTATATATGCTTTACTTGCTATCATGCTATATTGTGTGCTCATACGCTTGCCTAGGACAATTAATGGTAAAATCCAACTTAAATCTCTAAAAGAATATATCTTCACCATCTGAATCCATCTTTAAAGGGTTTAACTTAGCACTTATATTATAGGTTGGTTAAACCAAATCCAAAACCATTCAATGGCGACTACATCTTGCAACCTCTAGTAGGTTTGTATCATTCATTGAGAAGACCATACTTTCATTCCAAGTGAGCCTCTGATGTCATCTATCATAAGTCTCACTCTAGGTCATGGCAAAAACCCTACTATAGTTACATTTGAGTGAAGATAACCCTAAAACTTCCTTCTTGGGTTGTTGTCATTCCTGGAAACCATTATTATCCCTTAATTGATTTCTATATTACATGTAAGATTTGTTATAGTATTATTATTTACATGTCACATCCACTTTAATTATCATTATCTTAATTATGATCGCAGTCGTGTTAAGTTATATTTTTAGATTATAACAATTAAATTATTAGAATAATTATTAATTAAATAACATTGATAGTTGATAAACATAATTGATGCTAAAATTTTCTCACTATAAATATAAATATTAATTTTGTTAGTAAAGGAATGAAAATATATTGATAAAGTGATTAAGAAATGATTAGCGATGAAATAAGAGTAGTGATAAATGCTATAAAGAATATAGATTTATATTATTTTCTAATTAATTGAATAACTAGACTAAAGTGGAATGAGAAATAAAATAAAATACTAATTAATTGAGATACCACTTTATTTAAATGAGGGTATAAGGTAGGAATATTTAAGTTGTTGTAAAATTTAATTAGTAAATTAGATGATAATTACCTTTTTAATGAATTATATATAGGAATTATTTGAATTAATATAATAACTTTATGGTAATAAATATTAACTGATTATACTAATATTTATATATATATATATATATATATATACACACACACACACACAATAATAAATTATATGTAGAGGGGAAGTTACCACATTACCTTGTGTGAGGCGGTGGATTTAGTTGCTTTATATTGGAGGTGGACAACCACCTTGATGAAGTGCTAGAAATAGGGAGAGTTTACTAAACTACTAAGGACTTAACTTGATACGAATTAACAATTAAAGAAGGAAAGATAAAAAGAAACTCAAAAAGGAAGAAGATGCATAGAGAGATCGAGACTCTAAGAATTTAAGTTAGTTTCCATACTAGGTGTAGTTGCTCCTTGTTAAGAAAGGTAAGCTAAATCTTTTATTATAAATCTATTATTGGTAACCTGCATATATAAGTAAAAGTTGTAGATCAAGTTAATGCTATATGTATATGGCTCATAACATGTATTTCCTACAGCTGATTACCTATCTCATGACATGGAAGTAATTAGATGAGGATTGCTTAAATTTACTGTACGGTAGGTTGATAGTATGATTGATGTTTGCGTATAGAACTTGTTTTGGTATAGGGATTGATTATGTGTATGACCAAGAACTTAAGTAGCTAAAATTTATAATTAAGTGGAAAGACTATTATAATATTGCTATAGTAATCTATATAAACAATTGAATAGATGATGATTATTTGTACTTAAGATTGGCATGTGAATATGTTAATGTTGATTTTTGAGGAATTAATGCATCATTCTTGAGGATTGGATTAAATGAACTAAGTACTTAAAGAGAGAATCTAGAACACTAATTAAATCTTAAAAACTATATAAATGGTGTGAATAATTCCTACATTATTAAATTGCTATCATAGTATAGAATTGACATGATAATCTACGAGCCATTTCTTTAGAACTTAAAACTAAATTACTAGCAAATTTGGTTTATAAAGCATAAAGAATAAAGAACAAGAACGTAGCAGGCAATTGGGTTAGTCGGATATGATTAATAAATTGGGGGGGGGGGGGGGGGAGGGGGCCGGGGGCAACTGTAAGATATGTAGAGCAAGTCATGCATGATTCATAAATCATTATAAATGCATTAGACATTAATTACGTGAACACCATATTAGAAAAAGAAATTTTTAGCCATATATAAATTAATATTGCAATTAGATTAAAGAAATTTGATTTGCATAGTGGCATGAATATAATAACTTAATATTTAAAGGAGCTTAATGGGTGCATGCCTTGATTTTCAACTTGGCAGAATAATAGGCGATGGGAGTTAATGTACTTTGAATCATGGCATCTGCATAAGACATGGAGAATTGACATAAATTAGGTATACATGCCGACTGAATTGTTTGAACTAATGTATCAATTCCTTTGTTTGATAAAGAAGTGATTTAAGTTTGAATTAAAGGTAACACTTAATGTAAGAATACACTTAGATTGAGGCTTATCGAGCATGGTATAATAGCTGGTGGTAGGGGTTGAGATTGTGTCATGCTTTGAGATAATTAAGGTGTCTAGTGTGATGCAATATTAAGAACACTTCTCATTTGATCAATATAATACTTTCATTCGTAACTATGAAGGAATGTGTAAATTTTTTAACTGAAGCTATGGTGTGGAAGCCACTTAGGTATTGATATATATATATATATATATATATATATATATATATATATATATATATATGTAGTTGGAAATGTGCATAACACCTTGGAGGGGACCACATAAACTAACCTAAAGAAATAATATTCAAAAAATTACTAATTGTGCTAAGATTGAAATAAGTAATGTGTTTACTTAATAGGGAATTATTGATGTTATTTAATTTATATAAGGTAATGAGTTAAACACAAGGAATCAAGTATTTAAATATATGAGTTATTGAGTAAAATGCTTATAACTAAATGTATTTGAATATATTGCATTGTGTAAATGTATTACTACACTAAACTTGAACTTTCTTAGTATACATTTATGCGGTGAATTATTAGGTTGTAAATTTTACATTATTCCAAATTTAGATGATGGTATTATATTATATGACAAATGTCTCAACCATATTGATACTAATGAGTATAAGATTGATGTATATATATATATATATAGTAAAATTTAAGCAGAATCTATATATTTATATGAAAGATATATGGAAGACATGAATATATAAGAATATTTAAAATATTTATAGGATTTATTTGATTAAAATATTAAAATTTATATATAACATGCAACGAAGGTAGAAGGGTTACAACTCTTATTTTGGATACGTCCAAAGGCAACTCTTATTTTGAATATAAGACATATTGATATATCTTGAAATGTTATTAATTTATAATTATGTCATTATCATATAATGCGTACATGATAAAGTTACGCATCATTTATCATTAGCATGATATTATGTAGAAATAAAGGAGGCAAATTTATATATATAAATATATGTGTTATATATGTATATATATAAAGAATGAAAGAAGGGAAGATGCTAGTATATTTATATAAAATAATAATTGATGAGATTTAAGAGGCAAGTTGAGTTGGGTTCCCTCCTCAATGGTAGGTTGAGTTTGGTTCCCTACCAACTATGCATAATATAATGTTATGATTATTTCTAAGGTAAGTTGAGTTTGGTTCCCTCCTTATTGAGCCATGTGACAAATTATTAATTATGAGGTAGGTTGAATTTGGGTCCTTCCTCAAAAAGTCACATGGATATATAAATGTATTTAAGTACATTAAAGTATAATAGAGAAAGAAATGCAATTCATATTTGTGTTTATTAACATAGAGCATATCATTACTATTCTATTGAAATACAACATGAAAATATGGTTTATCGATGAAAATAACGTATGATATAAAGAGTTTATTATAGAGAATTGTTATAATGATATTTTTTATTAATTGTGGAGTTAATCAACTGTAATATGTATTGAAAATTTATGTCATGATTATTCATTAATTGTTTTTATTAATTATTTCTTTTTATTTATTATAAAATTATAATTGAATCTTATATGTAGTATAATTATTATTAGATATCAATGAGTTTTATAATCAGCGTGTATCATTTGATGGATGCATGTCAGAATAGTTCAAAGGGGCGTTTGAATACACTATTAGTCAGGATACTCTGAGCCTTGTGTGATGCTCAGAATACACTATTAGCAGTATAACGTATTCCTAGCGGATGTTTTTGTTTTTGTAACTATCATTATATAATTATAGGTAGTAAAATATTTTGTGTTTGTAAAATAACATATATACTAAATTATCAAATGTGTGGCTTGTTTAAATTATAAGAATGTTATATATTCAACGGTTGCTTAATGGCATATACCATAATTTTATGTATGGATATTTTATACGAACAGGTGAAAGGTTATAAGATAAATAGTCATAAATATAGATTGGATATATCCCATTGATAAAAAAGTATTCAAATTTTTTATAGAGTGATTAATAAATTTCTAATTCGATGGTTTTTATTAATCATTCTACAGAAGCATGTTTTCACTTCTTGGATGTGACATTGCATCTCTATCATTTAAGATTATGTTATGACTTTGACAGCTAATTGAAAGATTAAATTGATTATTCATAAAAAAAATGAATTCAACCAAAAATAAAAGAATAGTAAAAGAAAAATTAATCTTCAGTTCTTGAGAAATTGTAATTCACTCCTATTCTAAAATTTCTTCCTTTTCTTTCATATATAACATTTCTTCCTTCCTTTTTCCTTTTATCTCTTACCCATTTAACGTCTTTAACTTTTTAAATCATATTATATTGCATCACTCAGATAGGGTTTACAAATTACATAATTAAAAGTTCAAGGGCTTACAAATATAAAATTGAAATTTAAGGGCATAAGGCTCAAATCAATAAAAGTTCAAGGTCCCCAAATGGCTTTTACCTTTAGTTTTTCATTAAATTATACGTGAATTTATATCAAAATCACACAAAAACTATTCTACCAATTTTAAATCATTTTATATTTCTTACTTTACCAATTTTACCAAAAAATTTCAATCCTAAACTATTAATTATTAATGTTTCAATATTTATTGACACAATAAGGGTTGTTAAATTAGTTAAAAATATAAAATTCTAAGAAATAAAAAACTAAAATTGGGGGAAAATTATGAATGCCTTAATTTTCATATATATAATCAAAAAAATAAAACATGTCATATATATGAAATAGAAAATGAATAGAATAATATGAAGTGAATTATGAAATAAAGTTCATACGTATAGAAATAGCATACTCATATAAATATTTTAAAAGTCATTTAATCATAATTAATCAAAAATTTTATTATGATAAAATAGTTTTGATAATATTAAAGAGATTAAAAAGAATTTATTATTTATTACTATTATTACAAATTAATATTAATTTATCAGTTAAACAATAATATTTAACAAAAATGGAAGAATTTTACTTAATAAATATGAATTTCAAATTCATATCAATTTATTTTATTTATAATCAACAATTAGGTAAAGTGGAAGGGCTATTTTTATTATTATTTAAGGAATTTTTGAAAAATATCGGTTGGTAAAGTTATTTTTTTAACTTTGTTAACTCACTTTTTTTTGTAAAAATAATAAATTTTTAAAAATATCATATCAACTCAAAATTTCATGAGATTTTGCCAACCAAATATAATCCTAATCAAATATAACTATTTAAAACAAAAACAATTTTAACAAACCAATTATCAACATTTCCCAAAACGTAGAAAACTCCATTAAAATCAAACACGAAAAAAATTTCATGAGGATTACACCTACTAGCACAAAGAATTAACAAAAAAAGAAGGAAAAAAATACAATATCTAATAGTAGAACTCATTCACTACAATGGTGAATGGATAAATCCAACAAAATATGTCAATTTTGAAATTCAAGATATACTAATTCCATCACAATCTTCATTCAACATTCTTCAACATACAATTAAAGAAGAAATCAAACTGAAGAATCACAGTTCAATATTTGAGGTTCTATATTAATTGAAAGAAGACTATCCACCAATCAAAATAGAGAATGATATTACATTAAGGTTTTACTTGGAGTTAAGAAGGAAAGAGCAAGATATTATAAATTATTCATTGTGTATCAGTTGTAAAAGTATGCAGAATCTCTCAACTAGTAGCCCAAATCCACAAACAAGTGAAAGTGTTTGTAGTGCGCAAAATCTATAAAACAAAAAGGATATTGAATTAGAAATCGAGCAACAAATAAATTTATCACTTGATTCAAGGGATTTTTGCAGCTTGATCTTGAATTAAACTTGATTTTTGGCAAAGAACATGATTCAAGTGCTTTAGGGGCTTGATCTTGAATCAAATTTTACCTTGGAGGAAGAACACTTTGATGAACTTGATGAACACCTTCATGAATTCCTTCAGTGCCTTGATGAACTTGAAGAACGCCTTTGATATTGAAGAACACCTTGAGGTCTTGAAGGTTTGAAGAGCTTGTAGATTGTTGCTTTTGGCTTCCAAATGTGTGTTTTGGAATGAAGGGGAAGCCTCCTATTTATAGTGCTTTGGAGGAGAGGAATTTACAGATTGAACCCCTATCTTCACTTTAAAACAATTATCACTTTATTTATTTATTATTTTAATAGTATTTATCTTACTATTAAAATAATTTAAATTTAGATAATAAACCGGATAACTTTGATTGGTTTAAAATCTATTTAATTTATTAGATTAAGATAATTATTTAATCTAATTAGTTTATAGATCAAAAATAGTTATTTAATTGATCCATAAAATATATTTCATTTATTAGATTAAAATAATTATTTAATATAATTAATTTCATAGATAAAAAATATTTATTTAATTGATCTAGAAATTAATTTGAATTTTTTGATATCTATAAATGCCCTTTTGAGATTTATTCAATAATTTATTTAAATGAATATATCTCGAATTAATTTTAGGCATTTATAAATAATATAGAGTCAAATATATATTTTTTAATTTAATGGCTTAAAAAAAATTTTTACTGAAGGAATTTTTCTTTTTTTTGAAACCTGGACAATTTGTTCAAAGTTTCTCAAAAACTTTGCTGTGAACCTTTTTTTATTATTTTATCTTTTTTATTTTTTGTTTGTTTTTTCTAAATTAATATTAAATTGAAATTTAATATAATTTGAAGATAAATAACATCTTTATCCTAAACAAATATTATTAAAGAATAATACTTGATATAGTTTGAAGACAATTATGATTAAAACTTAACATTATCATTTAATCCAAGTAGGATTTTTGATAATTTTAAAATCCAAATTAAGTATGATAAGGGATCTTTATCCGTATCATAGTAGAATTTGAACTTTAATCCTAAATAAATTCAAACTTGTTCCATCACTATAAATAGGGACTTAAAGCATCCTATTTTTTCACACTTCAACACTATTCCTCTTCCTCTCTTAGGTATCTCTTTCAAGTGAGATCTTTCTTCTTTTCTTTTTCTTGTTTTTTTTTATGTTATAAGAAGACTAACAATAAAATTTTTTTTGTAGAATTATACTTGGATCATTGCATTGTGTTGAATTCAAGAGTATCATTCAACCATCTCCATCAAGCTGGTCAACGTCAAAATTCAAGAGATTCAAGATACTTAAAGATTCAACTATCATAAAGGCGATCACCTTTAAGACTACTTGATTTTTTATGAATAATTGAATCGGTAAAATAATTTTACATTGTTTTAAGGTGACTTGATTATCGTATTTAATCAAAATTAAAGAGTTTTAAGATACTTAAAGATTCAACTACCACAATGGCGATAACCTTCAAGACTACTTGATTTTTTACGAATAATTAAACTGGTAAATTAATTTGACTTAAAATTAATCAATTATTTTAGGGTGACTTGATTATCGTATTTAATCAAGATTGAAGTGTTGGTTTGCTATGTTATTAACCAGCGGAAGAAATTTAAAAATTTTATTTAAATCAGCAAACAAGAGAAGATCTTTGCATCAAAACACATGAAAACTAAATTAGAGATTAGATATAGCATAAAATAGTAACTCTTACATATCAATGCAGTTCTCCTTCGTTCTTGATCTCTATGCCGTTTATGGTTGTAGCAAACCAAAAACCATCAAATTAGGTAGCCTACAACAGTATCCACATGAAAATGAGGGAATCCAAGCAAGCAATGATTGCTTCTATCTCCTTTCCTTTGAACTAGCAAAGAAAAAGAAGAAACTTATGGTATTTTTCTTCTTCCTCACAATTGCTCTTGTGAAGGCCGAATTCTCCCTTTTCAGAAGGAGGTATGTTTCGACCAAAGGAAGAAAAAATGAGTGGCTTAACCTAATTTTGAGTTATAACAACATATTTATACTCCAAAAATTAGGTTAAGCTGAAACCCTTTCAGCTTAAGTCAAGTCTGGGCCCATCTGTGACTAATATGGCCTGTGACTGTCACTTGCCTTG
>CANYBF010613720.1:0-11272 GCA_948192965.1 Dalechampia spathulata
AAGGAATGTTTATAAACCCAGGGATCTAAATGATATAAATTTGTTATAAATAAAAAAAAAATTTCCACATCAGTTAAGAATGTATGGAATCCCTTGTTGGATGATTATTGATTTTCTTGTTAGAAAATTTGTAATCATTCGGCAGGAGCATGTTACACGGCCAAAAGACGTGACAGTAAATCTATGAAGCCAAAAGTGAAGTATTATAACCTTGATATCGCCTATTGGAATACTCATTCTAACACTCCTAAGCAATACTGTCCCTCTAACTCTATTCTTCTAAAACTCAAACACCAATGCAACTCCCATATGATAACAAAAGGCTAGCTAATCTTCAAACCTATTAGCCAAGCTTTGTGATGATGTTGTTGTAATGAAATTGTTGTGGTATTTATGTTTATGGGAAAGTTTAGGATCACTATGTTACTGCCAGAACTCTGCCAGAATTTTGTTAACATAAATGCTTATGGAAATTATCAGAAATGATAACTTTATTATGGGAAATGAATTTATTCTTCCTTTCTAGGCATATGATAGTATGATAAAATTGGTTAAATCACTAATTAGTCTCTAGAACTATAACAATAACCTAAAAAGGCCTTAAACCTAATGAGCATGAAATACAAGCTTCCATTGCACTTCCCTCATTGCTATTAAGAGATAGAGCATAAGGTTTTAACTACTTACTTGTAAATGTATTGGTGTTGTAGGTATGTCTTCTTTCCCCAACTCTGAGCCTACTCCTGCACCTGTACTTATCCTTACCAATACTCAGCAAGTAATATAACTTTATTTCAATGTCTATTTACCAAGCTTCCTCATATTCAACTCATCAACTCATTCCTCTATTGCAGGTTGATTCTCGCTCTATATCTTAGGTGATACCTTGTTATCATAAAACTAGAGAACCAACATTCCCTTACGAGTGAAATATGGTAACAAACTTCTCTATAGTAAAATGATCTCTCCAGCAACTTTCATCAAAGCATGGCCTCAAATTCTAGATGGTTGGGCTAAGTGGGTGAATAACTTAACCCCACACTTCTTTAATCAATAGGAGAAAATTGGAATCTGGCCTCTCTTCCAATTATCCCCCATACATATTCCTTTTTTAGCGCCTTTACTTTCAACAGCGTGCCACTTTTGGTCAAAAGATTGTAACTCCTTCATATTTTGAGTCATGCCCATGTCCATTACCCTCAAAGATGTACTTGTTATTACAGGCTTATCCGTGTTAGGTATTGAGACACCAATTCTTATGAAGAGCATAGAATCCATTATTGGTATTGACACAAAATATCTCACTTATGTGGCTTTGATTAAAGGAGTGGTAGGTTGACTGCAAGATCTTGAGGCAAAGCACTTATATTTCATATGGTGTCTATTACGCTGACTTATCTTTTGCCTTTCATCAGCATGGTCGACTAATGAGTACCTTCTAGTAGCTCACCATATTTCCCATAGAGGGATATGCATACTTGGCATTATGCTACTGGTTGTAGTCTACAATGATCTTACTAAGACCATTTCAAATGAGCTAATTTGTAAGATGGTTGGAAGTGCTTGGTTAGTACAGTTATGGTTGCTCACCTATTTTCTAGCCCTTTCAGCAAATCCCATCTTTCAGGAAGATTTCCACAGTCTACGAGTTACTAGCTACACATGTTCTATGACTGAGGCTGCCATCATAGACTACTTTTGGAAGCTAACTTTTGACACATTTCCTTCACCTTTCATATTTTATGAGGATACTGACTTGGGTGAGAAACTAATTCCCTGGTAGAGTTCCTCATGCTACATTGACTTGGGTAGCCTTCACCCAGCCCTGCCTACTCTTTATAGGTAGGGTTTCCACCAACTTTCCTACATCAGACATAGAATTTGGAGAGCCTTACCTTCCTTTCCTCTAGTACAAATAGTTTGGCTTTCAGTAAGGTATCCCTGACCAACACCCCTTATGTCCAGCTTCCACTCATAGAGCTACTTATAATAAGTGTGCTATTGAAGAAATTTATGGCAGCTATGAGAAGTGCCTCCTACAACCTTTTGTTCATGAGTTGGATCATTCCCATGATAATTTTCATACTTCATTTTAGACTTAGTGAACATCTGTCATTGAGAATCTTATTGTATCACGTATTATTATTACTTTCCTTCCTACTTCCCCTTCAGTAATGTACTCGTCTTTCTAACTTACCATTTTATTTTTCTCAGCTGCACCAGCCATCACCTCTATTAAAAGTTCACTTCTTAAAAGGAAATCTTCTTTCTCTCAGACACCAAAAACTAGGAAGTCTTAAAAGACTTCCAAGGTGGTCCCATAGCCTACCAAAAAATCATCTCGGTATCGCATTATCACCCTAATTAAAAGTAAGATTTAGGTCGAGTTGACATCTTCATCTTCAAAAGATAACAGCTCAGAGTCATCTATAGAGATAGATTCTTCTACTAATAAAGAGTTTACTTAAGAGGATGACTCATATGATGAGATACCTATTCTTTTAGCTATCTTTGATCCTTCTGCCAGCTTCTAGAGTGACCAACACCCTTCTTCGGCACCTTCCATGGTATGCTTACTCTTTTATTGGTACTTCTTTTATTGGTACTTAGACACCTCTACTCTTTCCTCTTAAGAATCCTACTGTTAGACGCACCCACTTGCGATCTCCTCCACATCATAGGATTCCTCTCTAAGGTTTAGATTAATCCTTTATTTCAGATTTTCCTCCAGCTACCAGCTCTTCATATACCCAGCTTAGCAGCTTATTGACCTCCAGGAATGCATCAGCAACCTCTTCTCCTCTTATTCTGATCATGGCATGACATTGGTGCACCTATCTGAAAGAATTGCTTCATTTGATGCTGCCAAGAAAGCTTTGGAGAATGACATGACAGAATTGAATATCATTATTGATGCCCTATAAATTTCAATATAGAGTTATGACAGCAGGCAGACTCAAATCTAGGCTTTAAAGGAGGAGATTGCTCACTTAAAGGAAGAGTCCATAGCTGACTTATCAAAAGGGAAAATGCTCAACAACAATAAAAGTAGCTCAAGCATAAGGTAGATATTGATGAACATAACATAACCTTACTACTCTCGTACTAAAAGTTTGACAACAAGTGATTCAGGTGAAGAAATTAGAGGAAGACAAAGTTGCTTCATGTCCCCAATAGAGATCCCTATAGAACTTTGATTTTCCATCATCTAATGTAATAATTATAGTAGCATTTATATTTACCAACTTTGGTTTATTTAGGAATTTTGCTTAGCTTAATGGCATAGACATGCTTACTACCCCTTAGGCATTTGAATAGCTATTTAACTATGCTATTATACTTGGGAAATTAAGGAAATTAGCTAATTTTATTATCTTTATGGCCAATGGCCTACATTTATCTCATGTACAGGTTTTATCTCTTATTATAGCTGACCTTAGGTCATCAGTTAGCCTTTACATAATCTAAGACTATTCTCTTTTAACACTTTCCTAAATAAAGGGAAAGTATTTTTTTTCAGGTACTTACCATTGATATGGAATTTATGTATTTCCCCTTGCAAACTAGCAAACAAGTAAGCATTTCCCCTTAGTACCTGATGGATTCTAAAAGGACCCTCCAAATTAGCATACCATTTTCCCAATTCATGATCCTTGCTTCCTATAAGTAAGATCATTTTCCATACTAACTCCCCTTCCCCAAAGGTTTTCTTCTTCACTTTCTTATTATATGCCCTTGAAACCTTTTGCTTTTAGATTATCGTTTGATTCAAAGATCCTATGCGCATCTCATTCAAATCTTCTAACTCTATTAATATTGCCTCTGTATATAGATCTAATGATAACTCATATTGTCTTACCACTCTCAAAGATGGCATAACAACCTCTATTGGAAGAACAACATCATGCCCATGAGTAAGTGCAAATAAACTGATACTTGTAGCTTCTCTCTTTAACGTTCTATATGCCCATAGAGTCTCTAATAGAATTCTATGCCAATCTATAGGATTATCTTCTAATATCTTTTCTAGAATATTAATCAAAACCTTATTTGATGCTTCCATTTGCCCATTTGCCTGGGAGTACTGTAGGGTTGAATTGATTAACTTAATGCTAAAATCTACTACAAATGAGTTTATCTCTTCACTAATGAACATAGTCCCCTGATCTGTGGTGATAGACTTTGGGATACCAAAGTGATGAATCAAGTGCTCCTTAATGAACTGAATGACATGCTCCTACTTCACTTTTCTCATAGGTACAGCCTCTACCCACTTAGTGAAGTAGTTTGTAGCCATAATTATAAAGCTATGACCTTTTAAGGAAGCTGGATAGATTTTAAGAATAAGATCAATAGCCCAACCTTTAAAAGGCCACGACTTAAGAATTGGATGCATATTTATAGCAGGAACCCTCTATGCACTACCATACCTTTAGCACTATTAACATCCTTTAGCAAAACTAATGCAGTGTTTTAGTATGGATGGCAAGTAGTAGTCATGTCTTCATATTAACCACCTCATTTTAATGCCAGATTAATGTGCTCTATAGACTCCTTCATGAACTTGCTTTATCACCTTCAAGGCATCAGGGAAGCTCAAGCACCATAGGAGAAATCCATTAAAACCCTTCCTAAATAGATCCTCTTCAATTAGCACATATTGTAAAGCTTGAACCCTTATAATATAAAGAACTTTCACATTGGGGTAATGTAAGTAACTCTTCAATACATCTCTCCACTCTTTTGCATTTCCTGTTTTATTATCTTGGTACATGGTTAAAAGAAACTTCATTAAACTCCTCTAGTAATTGTATTATGGTTGTAAAATAAAGAGCCAACAATATACTACTGCACTTATACTCACCAACAAGCTATCTCAACACTAACTTTAAGTCTCCTATGATATTCACTTCCTCTGCTCCTAGTTCTTTTAATATCTCTAGGCCTATAATAAGGGCCTCATATTCTGCTTGATTATTGGTGCAATTGAAGTTTAAATTAAAATACATCATAGTCTTGATTTTACTTAGGGAAATGATGACCACTCCTGCCCCAGCTGCTTTCTCAATACATAAGCCATCAAACTTCAATGTCCAAGGCACTTTTTCTAAGTGAAAGTCTGCCAAGGGCTAACCTTTTACTGCCTTCTGAGGAAGGTAAGCCATTGTAAACTAAGCTTATTTGAATGCCCATTTCTCAATTCTTCCTGTAATCATTGGTCTGGATAACATGTACTTGATCAAATCTATTTATGACACTATATACACCTTAGCTCTAATCATATAGTGTCTTAACTTTATGCAGGTAAAATAAAGAGCTGAACATAATTTCTCTATAGGTATGTACCTAGTCTCTGTATCTCTCATCACTTTACTTAAATAATAGATTGCCTACTCACCTACAGAGTTATTTTATGCTAGCAGACATCCTACAGAGTTATAAGCAGCCGAAATAGAAAGCTTCAAAGGATAGTCATCCCTAGGAGGCATTAAGATTGGAGGCTTACTCAAATACTCTTTGATCTTTTTGAATGTGGCTTGATAGTATTCTTCCTATAGGAACTCATCTTCTTTCTTCTATTTTAATAAGTTGGAAAATTCTTTCACTTCCCCCATTAAATTTGAAATGAATCTCCTTAGGTAATTAACTTTCCTTAAGAATTGCTGCAATTCCTTTTTATTGCTTAGGGCAGCTACCCCCATGATAGCCTTTGCTTTATTTTGATCAATCTCAATTCCCCTTTAATGTACCAGGAAACCTAAAAAATTCCTAGCTCTTACCCCAAAAGAACACTTAAGCAAGTTTAGCTTTAATTGGCATTTCCTCAATCTTTCAAATCCATTTCTTAAATGGCCTATCTGTTCCTTCTCCATTTTTGACTTAACCATTATGTCATCAATATACACTTCTATTGTTTTACCAATTAATTCATGAAAAATTAAATCCATTACCCTTTGATATATGGCCCCAGCATTTTTAAGGCCAAAAGGCATCACCAACCACTCATAGGTGCCCACTACCCCTAGACATCTAAAGGCAGTCTTTGAATATCACACTCAACAATAAGCACTTAGTTGTAACCAGAAAAACATTCCCAAAAAGTTAATATATCATGATTGGTAGTAGCATCAATTAACATGTCATTAATTAGCATGATATATATATTTTTAGGAGTGGCAGCATTCAAATCATGAAAATCCATGCACACTCTTAATTTACTATTTGTTTACAACAAGAACTACATTGGCTAGCCACTCTGCATACTTGGCATTTCTAATGAATCCTGCTTTTTGCAACCGTTGTATTTCATCTTTGATCTTTGCTTCAATTTCCTTAGACATTCTTCTTGGTGCTTGATGGATAGGTTTGAAACCAATTTTGATCGGTAGGCGATGCTCTACCAGATCATGGCTTAAACTAAGCATATCTTTGCAATCTCAAGCAAAGTAATTCTTGAACTCATATAGTTGCTTTATTATCCCTACCTTTAATTTTGGATTTAAGCTACTGCTCACATAAGTTATTTCCTTTCCTTAGATGTCCCAAGGTTAACTTCTTTAAAGGAATCCTGCACCCTAGCTCTCACTTCCTCTAGCCTAGATGGTTTTTCTTCAAGATCTTCTCGCTATACTTCATCTACATCTTCAAGTGGTTCCTCTTCTGGGATAGCTTCAGTACCATAAACATCTATCTCCTCATTAAATACCATTACTTTAAAGTTCTACAATGCTGCTTTCAAAATGGTAGTAGCAATAATTGCCCTTTCTTTAACAGTACAATCAATCATGGACTTCCTCTATAGTCACCCTTGGAAGTGGCCTTTTATATGGTATGATATCCATTGATGTCGCATGAAGAAAATCAGATAGCTGATGCTTTGGCCACACTGGCTTTAGTATGTAAGCAACCGTAGAGTCAAATTCAACCTGTATTCATCGAGCAATCGATGATTCCTTGCTATTTTGGACAATGGGTTATGGTGCTAGACCAGCAAGATGAGACCCCATGGTACATTGATATCATGAACTTTTTGAAGACTGGTACTTATCCAGATGAAGCCAACAGAACTGATAAGCTAGCTCTACGTATGCTAGCAGCCAATTTCACTTGGCATCAGGGTGTTCTCTACAGAAGAATGGCAGATGGTCTATAACTTCGATGCATATCAGGGAAGGACATTGAATCAGTCATGGAAACGGTACACGCTGGTGTATGCGGGCCCCACATCAATGGATTCATGCTTTTCTTTCAAAGCCAAAGTTACCATCTACCACCGCCATTGGATAGTCTTTGAATTCAATATTTTCTCTTCTCTTCCTTGTTAAGCTTTTCTTTTTCATTATTTTCTTTTATTCTTCAATCCTTATTCCCTTTATTTTCTTCTCGTCTTACATCTTATTTTTCTTAGCATTAATGCCAATGTTAAGTTTGAGATGACTCATTTGCATTTGCATTATTATGTATGTATTTATGCATTTATCATAATGAAGTAGGGATTCTAGGGGTTAATAAAGATAGAGATATGATTACAAACAGAATTAAATCCCTTAGTATTACACCCACGTTAGAGACCCTAGGAGTTATACGTAGAGATGTATCTAGGGATGTATGTGCATGTGACTGTGTTTATGTGTGTATGCTATATATTTGAATGACTGTATGCATTGATGGTTGTCTGCTTATGTGCGTATGAGATGCTATGTGATTGACTGTGTGTCGTCACCTTGTTGGGAATCGTGTCTTCTCGGTTGGATGAGGGACGGCTTGTATTTATGTTTAGGAATGTGATTGGAAGTGTATTTTAGGTTGGTTTGAGCGTGGGGATAGGTTTCGGGCGATTTTGGCTTGCCAAATAGGCAAGTTGTGTATTTTGGGAAGTGGTACGGGCATACGGGTTGGCCGTATGGTCGTACGAGTCAGAGCAGAATAGGGAACTGAGGGCCTCGAGTGCGTACGGGCATACCACATGGGCATACGGCCGTACCGTTGCTCGCAGGAATCAGATTTTTGGATATCAGATGAACAGTGCCTGTACGGGCGTACTAACAGGTGGTACGGCCATATGACAACTCGCAAGAGTTAAGGGTATCAGGCTTTTAGCGTCGGTACGGGCGTACCAATGTCCGTACGGCTATACGCGACACTTAAATTGACTTTTAAGGCTTAGAAACAGACGGTTTTCATTAGTTTCCTCCATTTTTCCCTTAACCTAAAATGTCCCTTACCCTACCAAATCACTCTCTAAGTGATTCTAAACCCTCCTAGCGTCCGGGAACGCGCAAGCGCAGTTAACTACGGGTAGAGACAAGATCGTTGGCTATAGCGAGAGGTTGCTTGCGATTGAGGTTAGTGCTAGTTTTATGTGTTAAGCCACTTACGGCTTGTTTCTGATTGCCATAAGACGTAAACTACGTCTAGGCTATTGAATTGGTTAGAAATGCTATCATTTTTCTATGTTATTCGATGGATAGTGCTTTTGATACTTGGATTGTATCGCTTGGAAGTGATACGTTGCTATTGATTATGAAAATGCTTGCAATGTTATGTTTTCCTTGCTTATGGATGTGAATAATGCATAATCTGTGATACCATGTAATGTTTGGATTGAGAACATGCATGGAAAGGAAGAATGAAAGGAAAAGAGGGAAAAGAGAAAAGAAAGAAATGAATAATGAGGGCAGAGCTCAGCTCTGGGCACACTGGATCACAGAGTAAATGAATTCCTACGGGAATGATTAGATAAATGACCTCTTGAGATGGGAGATGAGTCTCGAGACCTACAGTAGGTTTGAGTGCAAAGCACTCTACAGTTTAATAGCCGCCTAAGGGCGATGAGTACCGGTACCTATCGGGATCCAGTGTGTGCGACAGGAATGTGCACATTACAGGAAAAGAAGAGTGAATGAGTGAAAGAGGTTGTCAGGAGCATTGGCATCTGCATTTGCATTGCATACGATAATGTGCCTGATATATCCTGACACAATGCTATGCTTGAAATGCTATATATTGCATCACTGTTTATGTTTGTTTTTAGCACCACTGAGATTATTCTCAGCGTTTGTCATTTGATGAACGTAGGTTCGGAGCCCACGGGAGAGCCTTCGGGAAAGGAATAGAGGTTGTCAGCTGAGATAGACAGATCTCATTTTGGTACGAGGACTTCGGTGGCAGACTCCAGCATCTTTTATGTTTGTGTAGCTAGAGTATGGCAGTAGTGTTGTATATGTTTTGTATAGCTTCTGGTGGTTTGGTATAGACACTCACTGATTGTCTAACAGGTTTTATATAAATGAAATATGGTATTGCCTGTTTATGAATGTTGCATGAGTGTATGATTGGATCCCGGGTATATGCATGCTTATCACGTATTTCCGCCGCATAACCACCATTAGGCTAGAGCAGGTCCCCATACGACGTATTCACGATGTATCCCTGACGGTACAGGCACTGGTCTCCTCTTGGGGGCTGCTGTTTGTGTCGTGGGAGCATGTCCTCCTGGGTATGGGCCGGGTGTGACATGTTAAAGTGGTATCAGAGCTATGGTTTAGCTCGCTGGATACCATAGGGGTTTGTTTAGCACTACTGCCAGTGTCTAGGAGCTACACTTGAGGAGTTGCCAGTCCGTACCATGCTGACTTTAGGTTTATGGTTTTGTTTGTTGTTGACAGCTTGATTACATATTGAGTATAGCTCTAGGAATGACAAATAGAGCAATCATTATTGGGGAAGAAGAAGGGGGTAATTTTAATCCCCAAGAGAGTTGTGCAGAGACCGGGAATGCCGGTAATAGACAGCCGCAACAGGGGGATCAAGCTGGGCCGAGTACTAGGGTACCACAGACAGATAGGGTTGATGCTTCAGCCGTTGATCCGATGGCAGCTCAGTTTGCGCAGTTTATGGAGTTTATGAGGGCACAGGGTCAGATGTTGCCAGTAACAGCAGCACCACCTCCACCCCCTCCTGAGCCAATAGAGGAATACAAGCTTGATTTTAAGAAGCTGAGGGCCTACGGAGCTACAGATTTTGTGGGGACGATTGACCCGTATGTAGCCGAGACCTGGTTAGAAAAGAGTCAGAGGGTATTGAGGTAGCTTAAGTGTCCCGAGTCTACTAAGTTTGAGTACGTGATCTCGTTACTGCAGGAAGATGCGTACGAATGGTGGAATACCATTCCGTAGAGTATGACAGAGCCATCGGTACTTACTTGGGCTGATTTCCAGCAGGAGTTTAGACAGAAATACGTGCCTACGGCGTATACAGATCAAAAACTACATGAGTTTCTGAATTTGACACAGGGAAATATGACAGTGGCAGAGTATGAGAGGGAGTTCACGCGGTTGGCCTATTATGCTACGAATATTCTGACTTCAGGGCGTGAACGGTGTAAGAGGTTTGAACAGGGGTTAGACTTGAGGATCAGAGCATTGGTTCATGGGTTTAACTACGATGATTTTTTGGCATTGATGGCCAATGCACTGAACCAGGAGAGGATCCTCCAGGAGGGATAGAGGAGACAGGAGACGGTGAGGAGACCGTTCCATGAGCAGGGTTCCTCTTCAGGGAGTCAGAAGAGGGGCAGGTTTAGAGGGCCGTTTGTACCACGACCTATGGGAGTACGACCACCTACGCCAAGGCGTATACAGAGTGGGAGACCCACTTACTCGAGTGGCAGTGGTAGTACGGGGTCCGGTTTATTGGCTTGCCGCACATATGGCCGGATGCACCATGGAGCCTGTCGGATAGGATCCGCTGCATGTTATAGATGTGGCCAGGTTGGGCACTATGCTAGAGAGTGTCCTAACCGTGATCATATTCCAGTACACACGGTATTCGAGGGTGGTTCCTATCAGCAGCAGCACCCGAGTGGTAGGTTAGGTTCAGGCAGTGCACAGAGTACCGACAGAGGTAGAGGTCGAGGCCTAGGAGGCCGAGATAGTGGGAGTCGAGGGACGAGTCAGGAGTCCGTGAACCAAGCAGTTGGGGTGCCGACTCGAGTCTACAATTTGGTTCAGCAGGACAACCAACATGCCTCCAACGTCGTAATTGGTAATGTTTTTATTTGTAATCGTGAGGCATTAGTGTTATTTGATCCTGGTTCATCTCATTCATATGTTAATTCGGAGTTTGCCCAAGTACTTGAGGTGAATAGTGAGAACTTAGGATATGAGATAGTGGTATCGAGTCCATTAGGTAAGAATGTTAAGGTGAATCGAGTATTAAGGCAGTGTCCCTTAGAGATTCACGGAGTGAGTTATCCTTCAGACTTGGTAGA
>CANYBF010613740.1:0-17609 GCA_948192965.1 Dalechampia spathulata
TGATTATTATACTCACTGTTCTATACCATAATCACATTACGAACATAGAAATTTCATCATAACATTAATTTATAAATGCACATAAGTTCACGTAATGCAGGATGTGACAAAGCATACTTGAAACATCAAAATTAAGGAAATGATATTTCTTTTCTTATCTCTCTTTTGAAGAAGTTATCTTCCTTTCTTGATTCTAAACAACAATAGCTTCTATCTCCTTCTTTCCAACCTTAGAGTTAATCTTGATTAAAGTAGAGCTCATAGCTAATAATTATTTGATTTCATATTTTAAATAAGGCTTAATGGTCTTACATACCTCTAGCTTCTCTTTACTCTTCTTTGAATCTTGTACTGGAATATTATGATGGCCAACATCTAAACTACTAAGCTCTACGTCATAGATACGAGTAATTAATTCTTCAAAGGTACTTGGCTTTATTCCTTAAAGAATTTAACACAATTCCCAATTCATGCCCTTGATGCACATATCAATTATAAAAGTTTCAGAAATATTATTATTACAGTTTATATTAAGATTCCTCCATCTTTGGATATAGTCTATTATAAGTTCATCTTTCCATTGATAAGTGATTATTAACTCAATTGTACTGAAAATATGTCAGAGTGTTATAAAAGCAATTAAAGAACTCCTACTCAAGTTACTCTTAATTATCAATTAAGCTAACTTCAAGATTAATGTACCAATCAAAGGCATTGCCTTTAAGAGATTAGACAAACTATTTGACAAGTAAATCACCACATGTTCAAATATTATTACATATCTTAACAAATGAGCAATATGTTACCTTGAATTTCCTTTCCTATCAAATTATTAAAACTTTAAGGTTAATAGTCTGTTAGCATATTCATTAGGTTATTACGATGTATGTAAAGCTTTGTGTATGAGTAAGAGAGCCATGTTGACTTCTTGACTTACTTCTTAATAACTTTCTTAATAAGCTCTTCTAATTGAATCATGGTGATTGGGTTATTAGCAATTGCTTGAGGGCTGCCTACAACATTTATTGTTGAATTGCCTTCCACTTTCTCCTGGCTTGTTGGCAGATTAGGTGCTCCATCAATAACAACCTTCATAATCATACTTGTTTCATTAGCCTTATTTATGAGATCTTCCACCAACTTGGTCAAGTTAATGATTGCTCTTTTAACGAAGTAATATTGGTAATCATCATAAACATAGCACCATCATGACTAATTAAAGAAGTAACCTGATAAGTTTATTAATAAGTGAAGCTTTCACCTTGACCTCCTTTCTTATCATAAAACTTGAATAAGGATGAGAAACCAACTTCCTTTAATACTTCAACTTTTGCCCCTATTTTTTATAAAGGCATCACTTATTAAAGAGGAATTATTTGCTCATATAGCTCTTTGATTAGCTTAGTTTTCATCATAACATTAGACTATCATTAGTAATCGACCTACAATGCGATATGATAGGAGTTTGAACTTGAGTGACTCTTAAGTAAAGATTGTACCTCCTTGGTGCCATCAAGTCACTCTTCTTGGATGCCATTAATATTGAAATTTTGATTTTTGAAATTAGAGTTGAGAGATAGAGATGGTCCACTAAGCATGTCAAAAGTTGTATGCATAAAAATCTGAAAATAAAATAAATTTAATAACAAATTAAGCAATAGATAAATTTTATAATTTGAAGTAGGAATACAATCTTTAATATTAAATTCTTATAAAAAAAGAATTCCAATCCTCTGATTTAAATCTCAAAAAAAGAACTTGATTCAAGGGCTTTTATAAGCTGCCTTTGAATTCAACTTGATTTGGAGAAAAACATGATTCAAGGGCTTTAAAGGGTTGAACTTGAATCAAACCTCATCTTAGAAAAGAACACCTTGATAAAACTTAATGAATATCTAATGATCTTAATGGATGCCTTAATAAACTTGAAAATGTCTTAAAGATCTTTAAAAACATCTTGAGAACTTGATGATTTAGAGAGCCTTGAGTTTTAACCTTGATAAAGTTTCTACTTATTATTTGGCTTTTGGAATGTATATGGAATGTCCGCTACTTATAGTGACGTGGGGAGCAATCTCATAGGATTAAACTTTTATCTCTTACTTTAAAGTGATTGAATTCAACTTATTAATATCAAGATAATTATCACTTTATTAATCTTTTTATTTTAATAGCATTTATTTGATTGACTATTAAAATAATTTAATTTTAAATAATAAATCAAATAATTTGATTGGACTAAAATATTTATTTAATTAATTTATGAAATATCTCTTTATTAGATTAAAATAATCATCTAATCTAATAATTTTATAGATCAAGATATATTTAATTGATCTAAAAAATTTAATATCTATACTTACATTTTGAGTCTCCTCTTATTTCATGAATCTTTTTAAGCAACAAACAATCTATTGCTTGATATTTGAACTATGCTTGATCTCAAAAATAGAAGAGAATAGTATAAAAGAACAAACAATGAAGTAGTTAATAAGAGGATTCGTCTTATTGCAAAAGCAAGAGAAATGACATATTCAGGACTTCCAATAATGTTAAATACCAAAAGATAGATAGGTACTTAATTGAGAAGATATTTAAAATATTGAGAAATTGAGTTTTTTTCCCTTTTCTTTTATTGAGGTAAGCAACAATCATAAGTTGCAAGTAAGTTGACAAACAAATACATTTACCTCATAATGCAAATAAGCATTTTTTGGAAAGATACCACAAAAATTAAAAAATTAAAAATCATATTTTTATTAAAGAAATAAGAAGACTCCTTATTGTTCCTGCCTATATGTCATTTGTAAATAGATTCATAATAATTTTGTATGCTTGGAACTAAAATAAAAATCCAGTGAGCATGCAAACAAATTAAAGACTTAAATTAAATCCTTATAGAGAAATACATAAAATAACGCAACAAAGAATATTACGTCACACGATTGCTCATGCCATCATAATCTTCTAATAATAATAAACGACTTGATAAACATGTATGAATTTAACAAACACGATTCAACTTTTTGTCAAGAACAAACTTCTTCCAAATGGTAATGATCTCCCTTTGTGTTTCAACCTCATTCCTTGCAACCTTCTTCTCTTTATCTTCAACAATCGCCATCTTTTCATTTAGCCTTGAAGGAAGCCAATCAAGCTCGTGAAGAACCTTTTCAATATCAATAACAAGTCTTTCTGCAAGTGTACGTGAAAAGTCTTCCCGAATCACTACGCGAAGAACTATAACATGCTCGGCATCAGGTGGCATGGTATATGCAGGAACTATCCAACCGAACCTCCTTAGCATTTCAGAAATTTCAAACTCGTTATGGTTGCTATTTTCTGTCAAGGAAAACGCTACTAGTGGAACACCATTGTCCTTTGATACGATGTTAAATCTCCCTGTTTTCTCTAGTCCTTCTTTGAGAACCAACATGTTGCCTCTGCAATTCTCCATAATGTTTTTGTACCCCTGCCCATAATAAGTGTAAAGAAATATTTAAGAAGTTTGTGCATGCTTATGTAAGCATTGATTGTTGATGGTGGAAACTTTTGCAAGCTCAATATGAATAATAGAAGAAAAAGATATCAAACTCACCTCATGACCCAAACGAATCAGTTGATAATATTGAGCAATAATTTGACTAGAACCTGCAAGATTGGGTCAAATTTTAGCTTGCAAGTCCATCATAGAATAAGAATAGAAAAAAGAGGTGGAGGAATTTGTAGAATCAAAATATATAGATGCCTTTGGAGAAATTGAGAGTGAAGGTAGGTTGATCGGCTCCAAGGTAGTTGATGTGGAAGATGAGTTCCTCAGGCAAGTCATCTTTGCTCCTCCAAATGACCCAACCAACTCCAGCATAGACCAGTCCATATTTGTGCCCACTAACATTTATACTTTTCACCAATGGTAATCTGAAATCCCATTCAACTTCTGGGTAGATAAAAGGTGCAATGAACCCACCACTTGCTGCATCAACATGGATTGAAATATCCCATCTACCATTCAAAAAATAATAATAAAAGAAGATTTAGGATCAATTTTTATCATTAAAATACATAATGATAAATAAATAGTCATTATAATAATTAAATAATCGAATGTTTTAGAAGATCCCATACTTATAAAAAAGTTATATTACAATAAAAAGTTACCGGGTTTGCTTGTTCTTTTCTATCAAGAGATCATTCAAAAGCTTGACATATGAGAAAAAGTTACCCGGTTTGCTTGTTCTTTTCTATCAAGAGATCATTCAAAAGCTTGACATCTTCAAATTCTCCATTAAGGGTGGATCCAAGAATAGCAGCAACACAAATTGTATTCTCATCAACCATTTCAACTGCTTTTACCGGATCCATCACATAATATCCATCTCTAAGCTTCACTTCCTTCAACTCCACTTCAAAATACCTTGAAAATTTCTCCCAACAGACCTAACAATAGTACGTTTCATGCAAGATTAATTGTCAATATAATGTAATATTTTAATTCATTATTTGTTCCTTTAGTACAATACTGTATATATTAGTGATACCTGGACATTGGCACCAGTGACAATGTTAGGCTTATCATAGGGTTTTCCTTGAGCTTTCATTCTGTTCTGCCACTTCCTTTTGAATGCTAATCCCGCCAACATTATAGCCTCCGAAGATCCAACAGTTCCAACTCCAACTGCTGTTTCTGAATCTCCAAGCGGTGCATTAAAGAGATGTGCTATCATATTTACGCATCGATTCTATACCCACAAACAATTGTTATAATCAATTCATAGTCACAATTATATAATTTCATACCATGCTTTTAGTGATAATTATAAATATTTTACTGAGATTCTAAATTGTGTGCAATTTTATCCTTCTACTTGTTAATATAATATCATTTTTCATTTATAATTTTTCAACTAAAATTACAATGGGTATGTGAAATGACAAAATCACATTCTTAACCATAATAAAAATACTTGTATTTTATCTTTCCTAAAATATTTTAGTTATTGATAATTTTTTTATAAAACAAAATCAATATGTGATTTGAATTATACAATATTAAATATTATTATATGTTATAGTATCAATTAATTAATATATTATTAGATTATATGTTAATGTTAATTCCTCTATTTCTTTCACTGGATATTCAATAAACTTAGAATAGACATTCTATTAACATGCAATAAACATCTAATAAGCTACATTGAACGTGCAAAAGTTACGCAATGATTGTGCGATGAGTTTATCGTTAATATTTCACCATGGATTATGCTACCATTAATATGACTTGGTAATAGACATTCTATTAACATGGATTATAATATGAGTTGGTAATGAGAATTAAATCAAGTATATAATATAATAAGCATCACATGATTTTAGAATGAGAATACTATAGAGTATACAATAAACAGATAATGATAAGTGTATAAATTTATGCTACCATTAAGTTTCACCTAAGCATTTAACATGTACAAGGCGTACGCAGTCAGTTATACATGTCCTTTTCTAGCATTCTTGATTAAAACAAGAAAAACCCAAACACGTTTAACTTAATTTTATCGAAATAAGGATTTTTAGTATATTCCTAAAGAATTATTTTAAAAGGCTTAAATTTTCTCAGTTATTTTTATTTAGAATGACAATTTTGGATGCTAACTTAACATAAACAACATATAAATTACAATCGAAGGTTTGGATTTAAAATTATATTAATATGAAATAAATTATCAGGATTGTTTATCATAATAATCATTTAATACTTATTATTTATTCATATAATGTCAAATCATTATGTTCTCATATTTATTTTCAGATTGATTATATTACTTGTCCACTAATTATGTTAAACATGTCAAGCAAGGAAAAGATGCAAGTTGAGAATGCTAATAAATGAAACATCAACAAGTGGTTTTCTATTTATAGCAAAAGAATATCGAATGATATTGGTTTTTCTTATTTAAATCACTCATAAGTCATCATTTTACGTGCTATTGAATTATAGATCAATGCACTCATGATAGATAAAGGAGTCATGAGCGGGCTGTTAGAATACAAAGAATATTGATATATTTGATGTTTATATTTTTTGAAGTTTTTATTTTGATATTTGAATTTTTTTTTAAATTAAGAATTTAAAATTTTAATTTCTATATTAATTTAATATTTCAGTTGTATTTTTTATAATTTAAGTATCAACTAAAATGAATTTTCATTGTATTAACTATAATTTATCAAGAATATCATAATAATATATTGATTAAAAAGAATAAAATATATGAAATTAAATAATTAATTAATGATGTAATAATTAAAATTTATAATGCATATTTCATAATCAATCAACTAAAAGTTAAATTGAATAATCATGAAAATTTGAAAATGTTATTGAAATATCTGATTAATATAAAAATTTATAGTTGAAACACGTAATTGAATAAAAATTAATAGTTTAAACATCAACTAGAAAATTTTAAAAATTACAAAATATCAAATTTATAATTCTTTTTAAAATATAATGAATATATCTATAATCATAAGAGATTTTTTGAAAATTCAACTTTAAGAATTACGTCCTTAAAATTTTAAATGATAATATAATGAAATAACATTTATATGATTTATCTAAATATTGAAGATAACAACTAAATACCAGTTTATAATAGCAAATTATATTTATCATTAAATGAATAATATAATATATTTACTACTTAGTAAATTAGAAAGAAACTTTAAAATTTTAAAAATAAGAAAAATACTTAAAAGCAACCTCATAATATATTAAATACTGATAGACATATTATATCATTATTTAAAAGGTAAATGTGATATAATGTATAACTTTAGAAAATATTTAATATATAAAATCCATTTTATAAGAAATTATCTAATTTTAAATGTTAGACCTTGATACAATTAATTATTAAAATATGATTTATTTTAAAATTAAACTCAACTAAAATTTCTTTATATATGTTATGCATAGATATTAAGTATTTAATACGTTATTATTATAATTTATTTTCATGAAAACAATTTATATTGTAACATTTACAATTTCAATGAATTAATATATTTACAATTATTTCATTTTAATAATTTTCATTCCTATTAAAAAATGCTATCAAATACTAACCAATAGAATTTCATAATTATTTGAATTAATTGAATGACTTATATAAAAATTTAAACTTTTATAATTTTTTTATAGTAACTTAGATATACTAGTATTTTATTTTCACTTCATTTTAGTTTTATTATATTTCATTTTAATTAAAATTATATAATTATAGTTTATTTTATATTATATTTATAATATATTTATATTATCATTAATTATTTAAATATATTTTAAAATTCAAAATTCAAAAATAATTCCAATAATTAATATTTTCATAATATATAATTAAATATATATAATTAGAAACTACATTTCAATTTAAATAAAAATTTATCTTTCATTCGTAAACATAACAAAAAAAAATAAAACACAATTTGCTTTCGTGAATTAATTTTCATCATCATAAAAATATTCTAATTTATTTTCCTTCCTCTAAAAAGATACAATTAGAACATAAATGCGAAATAAATTTAATATGTTTCTGATGATATGTTTTTTAACCAAAAGAATAAATTTATGCATTATTTATTTTATGAATATAATGTATTTATTCATTTTTTAATGAATGATAAAACATCAATTTTAATAATATGTATCATTATAATTAACTAAATATGATAACTAAATTTTATATATATATATATATATATTAGTGTACTTTATTTAATTAAAGTATAATACTTTTCTGTTAATTAACTTATTTTTAACATTATGTTTATAAAGAATCAACAATATCGCAATTTTATCTATATTTTCTTCACTTTTCATAGATATATATATACAAGTTAATGCATTTTAAACCTGAAATATGAATCTGAACGTTACTGTTAGTTTTATTAAATTAATATTGAATTTTTAATTCAAATATTTATAACAAATTTAAAAAATCTCATTTGATTGAACATATTAACTTACATAATATAATTATTATTATATTACATATTTAATTATTATATTTGATTATATAATATTAATGTAATGATGAATATCTAAGTAATCATTAATATATTATAGAAAGAATTAATGAAAACATTTAAAATATAATATATTTTTTATAATAATTCATTCAAACATTCAAAAGCATTCAAGTTCACCCACTTCTTTTTCATTATAATTACAATGTATCATATTATTTATCAAATAATATAATACAATAAAATATAATAAAAAATTTATTATATTATATTGCTTAATTGATTAAGTTATGTGAAATTGGAATGTTACTATTCGTAATTATTAGTAGTATGTGATATTTTATTTTCTAAACAATTAAAAAATAATTGTTTTTTGATTGCGTTATTATTTTTAATTGATTTGTTTTTTCGTTTCACTGGTTACTGTTATTTTTAGGCTCCACCAATGGTACTTCACATGAGCTAGAGACAAGAGAGTCGGCAGAGGCATTTGAAAAAGCTTGTTTCACTTCTAGGGAACAAGGGACCATATGCACCACAACTACAATAATTATCTAAATAATTTTCATATCGAACGATGACTAATTAGTGTAGAAGAAAACAATAACAAAAGCATTAATAGTTCTAACGGTGAAGACCTTAACCTTTCCTACCTTTTTGTAATTTTGAATTACTTTCAAAATCTATTGCAATAATACCCTTCAATAGATTTAGTTAAAATTGAGTTCATGGAACATGTCTATCTTAATATTTTGTTAGATGCATCAATTTCATATAAATACTAATTGTCACTAAAAAAATACAAACTGTTTAACAATTTTAATCAAAATTGACAAAAACACCAAAAATTTACATCAACTAAATAATTTTATTTATTTATCCAGTTGTTTTGAACCTTAGTTTTATTGCTCGAACTATTACTTTTAAAAAAGTTCAAATACTCTTTACAACAAAATACAAATATTAATTAAATTTGCATAAAATTTTCATTAAACTATACTTTTATTAATAGTAAACTTTTGTTTATCCAAAGATGCCATCAACATCATACCCAATTCAATAATTTTAATCTCAAGTGACTAGCACTCACATCAACATTATGATTATTTTTGTTATTGATCATACCATTGCTTCAATGTTAACGTAGTATTAAATAATATTAAAACTTAATTTAAAAGCTTGTAAAGTGACTTTATAGTAAAATAGAATAAACCACAAATACATTACAACCGGTTATTACAGATATAGTGACATAGTAGTGTAATTTGTTCAACAGCAAAGATTACAGATATAGTGACATGGCAGTGTAATTTGTTCAACAGCAAAGTTTTTTGAAATAATTATTCACTGCTAGAAAGTAGATTTTTAAAAAGAAAATAAGTCTAGAAAAACATTATGAATAATGATTAAAAATAATAAAATCATGTACTTGATATTTTTACTGAAAATGATTGAATTAACGTAGATTTTGATTATTTTGTTAAAAATTAGAATTTTAATCAAAATTATAAAATATCTAGAATATTTTAATTTTCCTAGCAATAATTTTTTACTTGTATGATGTTGAAATGAACATAAAAAATATTTTTTAAAAAATATATTAACTCATCATATCATAAATTGATTCTACGTATAGATGAGATAAAGATTGCATATGATTTTCAAATCTACAATAAATAAACCACATCAAAGATTTACCTAAAATTATAAAAGGTCCTAAAAGTTGAAATCGTTTAACCAGGCCATATTAATATTTGTTGTATACCATCATCAATTTGTCTAAATAAATTAAAAATATATGCCACTCACTTATCCTTGGAATGTTGAATCTTACAGTGTTGGACATATTGCAAGGTTCTCATTTTTGGAATAATTTTATAAAATTATTCAAAGTATTGTAATTTGAAGATGAATCGAGATTTAAAACTTCTTATTTTTAATAAGATTAAAAAACAAAAATAAAATTGAATTAAATATATATTTATATGATAAATTGTGTAATAAAATATTTTTAAAAATTAAATTAGCTCGTCCTCCAAAATTATTCCATTATAAATATCCATTTAATTGAAGCCTACATTTTCTATTTATTTCTATTTTACTTTGTCATTAAATTTTAGATTTTTATTTTCCTAAAAGTGTGTTACGGCTAGCAGTTGAGAGTTGACGATCTGTTGGGCCTGTCGAGTGCAACACGATGTGGCCATCGTTAGACCATTAAGGTTTCTGGTAAAGTTATTTTCAGGAGTCAATAATTGATAGCAGTCTTAGATGATAATTGTTAGTTAATAATTGATTAATTAAAATATGTGATAAATTTGTATATAATTATTATTTTAAATATATAAAATGATTAATAAGAATATATTTTTATTTTATTTAATTAAAAATTTGTTATGTAATAAAAGTCAGATAATTATTTATATGATAAAAATAATTTTTGACAATCTTTAAAAAAATGAGAAAAAGAAATATTTATAGAAAAAATAAAGATATAGATAACATAATTAATACAATAATAAAAATAATAATTATATAAATTTTAAAGAATTATTTTAAAAAAACTGATAACCCAAACAATCCTCATAAATATTTTATTAGTCTGGATCAACAATCAGCATGATGATCCGTACTTGGTCAGCGACTTGAAATGATGGTAAGGGAATTTCAAATTTAAGATATTCACAATGTAGACTGATTATTTTTCTCATCAAATAGTGAAACCTTTTAATTTCATAGAAGTTTTTTAATGTTTACGTCTTTGGAGTAAGAATATTTGTAACCCAACAACAGAAAGAGATAAAATAATCACGATTTCTTTATTTTTAGCAATTTTTCTTCTAGTAATTTTTTATTATTTATTAAACATTTAGCTCTGCTTTAATTTTGCAAATATTTGTTTTTCTTTTGATCCATTACTAATTTTATATAATATCAGCTCTTAATTATAAGATGCTAAGCATGTTATGCATCTTCCTTTAACAGAAGCTATTATTTAATTTACTGATTACGTAATTTTGAATCATAGGCTTTTCTGTTATTTCGCTGAAAAGAAAAATAAAATTTCAATTATTCTTCTGGGCTTCAATTTTTCTTAGGGATCGTTTAATTACAGAAAAATTTTTTGCATTTTCTTTTTCCGAAATTTTCTTGCTCTTGGTGTTTTCAATTAAAAATAAACTTTTGAAAAAATATTTATCATAATAAATATCGATTTAATATATATTTGATATAACATATAAAGCTAATAAAAAAATATTGCAATAAATGTTAATATACAAAATTTTATTTTTAAATTTTTAGAAATTATTTTCTAAAAAGTAATAATAATTCTCTATGCTTGTCTTTAAGTATATGAATTTTTTGAAAAAAACAGTTTTAAATTTAAAAAGAAATTATATAATTAATTTAGAAAATACTTTTTAACCCCACCCAACGTCTATTTAATTTGTAGGTTTTTTATAAATCTAATTTTCTCAGAAAAGGAAAATGACGCTGTGTGTTGCCGTGAAAGCAAAAAAGAAAAAACTAGAGGAAAAGCAAAGGCAAGAGATTTGTGGGCTCAAATGTCGAAAGCGCGAATATTTTACTGTTTACGAATAAAGACTTTTAGAATAATTTCAGCTATTTAATATTATATAAGAATATAAATTAATAAATAATTTATACATGTTTTTTTTTAAAATTTGTTCATCCATTATTCCCAATGAATTAATGGTCTTTTTATCAGTATTTAATATAAAACAGCAGTTCTATATAAAATTTTCCATTTAGGAATTTCGCTTCTTTTATTACAGGAATTTACAAGAAAGAATTGTTGGACTAAATAATTATTATTGATCTCTTCATATGATTTTATTAAACTTTATGATATGTGCAGATTTACTTAATTTATGCATCAAAATCTTTCAAAATATCTTCAAAAATTAAACATAGTTTGTAGGTTTTTTTTTTTGAAAAAATAATGAACTTTAGAGCTACCTAGTAATAACTGTCTCTAACCCTAATTTTTTTTAAAAAAAAGAATTACAAGGTTTTAGAGCTATGATTTTCTCTTTATTATTTGTTTTTCATCCTAAACAGTGCCAACTGGTCAGTAGTATCATCTATTTTCCTTGAACAATCAAAAACGGCCGAAAGCTTTTCCCTAAAATTAATAAACCTGTAATTACCATTTAGATATTGTGAGTAAATATGAATGTAAACAAGGAACAGACCTGCAATTCTGTGGTGACTGGGTACTCATCCATGTCAACGTAGTTCTTGTTAATAGCAGCCATAATAAGCTTATCACATTCCGGCTCCATCCATGTTGTCACAAATGATGCCAAATTAAGCCTCGGATTTCCGTCCAACATCAGTTCATCGTTTATTATTTGATATGCTGCTTCTTTTGGTATCGAGTTCTCCGGCATTTTGAACCTGATTTTTTATTAATTTTTTTAGATATATACCTGAAGTATGTTCTGCAAAAGAATTAGCATATTTTAATGGCATAAATGGACGTACCGAGGAAGAGAAGCACGAACATATCGAGAAGCGAAGGTTGAGTTGAGATAGCCGTCGGATTCCGGTGCTGCTCTAGAGAGTGCCATAGGAAGACAGTCGGAGAAAAGAAGAGACCGGCAGATGTGTGGAAGTGATTGATGTGAGCGTGGAGAACCATAGTGGTGGTGTGCGCCTATTTATAATTTTGAGGCAATGGCCAATTTGCTCAAAAATCACCATTGCCGTAGTTGGTAGTTTTTTGTTTTTTCCCCTAAACAAAAGTTAACCGTTGTATTAATGATTTTTTGACTGATTTTATTAATAATTTGATTATAATATAGCTATTTATAGTGGAAGTGTTTATAATAATAGTTTGAAATTAATTTTTTGATTTAAAATGATGGAAAAAACATCAAAATTTAAAAATCAGTAAAAGTAATTTTGGATAAAATAACATCCCAATTTTCAAATATTTCTCCCATCATTTTATTTTAATTATTTGTTTTAACAAATTATTTATTATTTTGATATTTTATTTAAAATATTATTAAAAATAGTTAATATTAATTGAAATTATTTCAATAAATGTTATTTATGAAAAACATGATAATTTTATATTTAATAAGTTAAATGGATAATTATCTTAAAATAAATAATTACAATGAAATGATTTAGTACATATATTAAACGCTAACATAAATTTTGAATACAATAATGTTTTTAAATAGTTGATTGTGTGGAAAAGTTGTAAAATTAATTCTGCTTCTAATCATAGAAATTTAAATAATTTTATAACAATGGACGAAAAAATCCTTCAATTATTTGCAAAAAAAAATAAATTAAAAGAATTTATAGTCAGAGAAATAAAAAGAAATAATAAAATTAGATTTTTAGAAAATATAAAGATGGAAACTTCCCAACCGAAAGCTACTAAACATTCATTGTTCGAAACATAATCATCAATTCAAATATAGTTCAATGATAATTCACTAAGTTGGTTATAGAACGTTGAAGATAGCTTCACACGAACCAATTCTTCCTTAGCATTAAGGTAATCAGGAAATAGCTCTACAATTACCTCTAGTTGTTGAATAAACACGGTAGAAATAGATTCGCACTTAATCTTCTGACAACCACATAAAAATTAGAGAAACCCAACTCAAATTAACATTTGAAAAATGTTCATAATGTTCAAACTAGATCATTAAAATTCACAAAGAAAATTAAACATTTGCAACAAAGCTTAACTATTTGATTGCTACTCTAACAAGTTGAGTGACAATTCTAGATCAAACAACTCATATAGCAATATGTTGAAATTAGACTTATATAACGGGCCCAATCATACACTCCATGAATCAACAATGAATTAAAGTGAATAGTAAATTATCAAAAAAATTAAGTGTGTTTTGATCTCACATGAATCAACAATGAATTATTTATATTACTTTTATTGGAAATAGAAATTGTCTAGCTTTACATCATTAGCAATAACACAAAAATATAATAAAAAAAGAACTTTTATTAATAAAAGTAAAAATGGTAGACAAGAGATGGATAGATCCTTGATAATGGAAACAAACCTTCCATTTATGGAAATGGAAAATAAATATTAAAATAAATAAATAAATCATAAGATAATAATTCTATCATTTGTTCACTTCATCTAGCTTGATTTTGAAGTTGAAATACAAAATTCAAACTTAAAGTCTCAGCTGATAGACTTCTAGAAATTTAGCTCTTCTTGTTCTCGTAAGCTCAAGCCATAAGCATTGAATTCCTGTCTTCTGGTAAAAATCAAGGTAAAAAGGCATTTTGAGCTATATTTTCACTTTTTCACTAATTTTATGTGCAAAATATAAAAACAAGTCAATTGTTCTAGCAGAATCCATATATAAAATAAACAATTTTAACTATGAAAAATGTGTAAATTGACGTTTGATTATTTACCTCCATACTTGCCTAATGCTTGCCCTTAAGCATTCCAAACCCTTTCCCCTAATCAAAATCCCAAAACCAATTCGATTATAGCACCAAGAGTCAAAAGAAATAACATCCAAACTTAGCATTCAAGCATAACTAATCCATCAAAATAATTTACCAATTCAACATTTATAATAAAATTCAAAGATTCTAACCCAACAAGAATCTGCACAGCTATTTAAACATTATGTTGAAGTAAAAATATTTTCATAAGTAAACACATGGTAGCATAATCATAATCTTGCCAAGTATTAGATGCCATGTTTTAATGCATTCAACAAAATCAATTTTCAATAATTTTAATTGGCAGGAACTCAAAATTCAATCGAGATGCATAATCGATCCAAGGAAGGGGTTACTCTCCCAATCACTAATAGCTCTATACACTAAGACAGCTTAAGGGGCATTAAGTCCAATCCACCTAACCCTATTAGCAAAGGTCTATTTGTTTTTATCCCTTTTCTGGAAATGTGTTTTTGTCAAATTTTTATAGCCTAAAAAGGGTTCAATTCTTCTAACATCAATGACTCTATACATAAGTCATTTAACGAGACCGAGTGTAGTACCACCCTAACTAGCTAATGTTCATTTTTACACACTTTTTCTTTTTATTTTCTTTTTGCTTTTTCTTTTCTTGGTCGGCATATAATAAGCATAAGATAACTTGGCAAGAATGAATTAAAATTACACATATGCTTACAAGCAAATCATACAATATATCCAAATTAAGGCATAACATCATCTCACAGACTAAACATCCAAAAATCTCCCATGCATGCCTCAAGCTAAACATTTATCAAAACTAATCATATAAGACATACCAATTTTGATAGTTATTCTCAATCATCAAGTTATAATGAACAAAGCAATTTAGAAACTTTGAAGAAAAGAAAACAAATTTTAGAATAACGTGGTTGCAAATACAAAGTAGAGTGTACAAAAATTTTAATCAAACATCAAATTGGTCAACAAAAATCATGAAAAATTGTAGAAATAACCACAACACATCATCTACACTTAAAACACATTGTCCCAATATGAGACAACTTAGTAGCAATAAAACAGTAAAATAAAGTAAAAAGGTGAAGGTATTACCTATTTTGATCAAGCTGCTTGTGAAAGGTTTTACTGTCAACACTTCTTCTGACTATGGCTCTAAATTTAGCTAGGAACTTTTTATTCTTCCCTCAGTAGGTCCGATTTCTACTTCCACCTTACTCCTTTGTTGTATCGATGCTGGTTTAGCTTCCTCTTCTTAGCTTTAATCCTTCTCTCTCTCCTCTTCTTGGGTTTCTTCTGAATCGGCAGTCATGGCTCTCAAGAGGTGTTCAATATGTTCATCCATTTTGTATGTTGGGTGCAATCAAGCTCTGCCGTACTGATAAGCTCTGAGAGGGTTATGGTCAATGTAAACTTTTATTCTAATATATTGCATGTCTATGATAGGTTTTAATATAGTGGAAATCACCAACTATTTCTTAGTAACCTGAATAATCAGCTCTTCATTCCTTATCGGCTCTCTACTCACTCGTCGGACCTCCATCACTGATGGCTTTTCTAGTATGACTGTCATATCCTGATTTTCACAGGCTCACGATATGCATTTATTTTATAAATATATGACAATGAATGATTGATGAATGCATGAACTGCATGAATCAAATATGATGCATAAATGTGATAGCTTGATGATTATAATGAAAAGTGCATTATGAATAGAAAAATTCCATATGATATGGAATTTACAGAGAAAATGGGAGAAACAGATGAAAAGATGTTTTATTAAGATAAATATGTTATTTACTTGTATATGTGTGATAGGTATTAATTATGCACATATGATGAAATGAGTGATCTTGTAGTTTATGTACTTTATATGTTAGTTTAAAGTTTTAATACATCTAAGGAATAGATGATTTAATGTTTATTAGGTATGTATATTGCATGTATGTATATATAGAAATACCAAATGCATGACTTGGAGTTATGTATAAAGTAATTAATAATGTTAGTGAAATATTTTTATATTATATAGAAATCTTAAGTGATAGTATAAGTAAATAAGAAAATAGTTTTATGTTAATTGCATGTTGATAGAGGGTGATTACATATGATGAATGGTTATATTAAATTAAATTAATGCAAAAATGGAGGAAAGAAATTAATTGTAAGAAGGAAGCATGAAATACCAAGTGTCATGTTATGATTAGCTCCTATTATTCTCCTAAAGTCAAAGATAAGGCTTTTGTTTAAAGAAGGAAGAAAGTAAGGGTATTTCATTTCTTTCTTCACAAAGCAGACGGGTTCTTCTTCTTCTTCTCCTCTCTTTGCTCTTCCAAAACTAAATCTTCAAGTCTTTATAATCCAGGTAAGAGGAAGTAAGAATTAAAGAGTTTTGTTGTTTCTTCTTCTTTACTTGATATGAACTTCTTCCTTTTAAGTTATTCTTGTGGTTATTTTGATGATCAATCTTGGTAGTTGTGTGAGGATATGGATCTTGATTTTTGTGTAGTTGATTGAAGATTGAACTTTAAATGGTGTTTAATTAATGTTTTGAGTGAGGTTTGAAAGTGTTTTAATGATGTTTAAAGTTTGGTAATGGATTAGGATGTTTGGGAAGTCATCTAGAGGTGTTTTGGAGTGATTTTTGGGTGAAGATCGGGCTGGAACTCTCGGTCACGATCGTGACATTGAAAGTCACGATCGTGAGTGTTGGGCTGAGTGTCTGTGACTTGCAAAACTCTCTGTCACGATCGTGACATTGAAAGTAACGATCGTGACAGCAACTTTTATCAGTCGATAGGTCATTTTGTAAACAACTTTTGAGGGTCTTACCGGATGAGTTTTTCGACGTATAATATACTGTTGGAAAGATCTTTGAGTCTAGTTTCCAATGGTTTATGAATCACTTAATTTGGAGGTAATTTTATTAGGTTTAAGGCTTCCATAGTGAGGAAAGGTCATAGATGAGAACATGATTTTGTGTTTTGGTGTAGCCTTCTTCCTTGCATATCTTTTGCTCTTAAGTTGAAGGCCTTATTGGATGAATTTTGGGGTGCGTAACATATCGTTGGAAACATATTTGAGTCTATTTTATAATGGTATATAGG
>CANYBF010613822.1:0-14044 GCA_948192965.1 Dalechampia spathulata
AGAATTAGGCCTTAATATGATCAACATGCTTACCTTATGCTTACTTAAGTCCAAATTTCTTTAAATCCTTTATTAACTTAACTTTAAAACATCATTTAACCTTAATTAGAAGTAATTTTATTAAGTCATACTTAAATTTTACCGTTAAAGTTGAAATTATTAAGTCATATATTTTTTAAGTGACAATAAACTTTAATTTCTCCATTTTTAACTCATCTTAAGCTGGTTTTTCTTATTTTCTTTATTATTAATCTTCTATTTTTAGTAATTTATCATCTTAATCTCTTTTTAAACTTAACAAACAGTAAATTATTCTTTGAAAATTTTAGCCTAAATAAAAAATCATGACACACACACCCACACAAACACCAAATACTTTATTTCATGTGTCTTTACAATCCTAAGTCTTCTAATCAATCAAATAAAAATCAAAACTCATCATATAAAATATATGCCATTCAGCTAGAAACTTAAACCCATCCAAAAATTCATAAATCATACAAATCTAATATTATTCCATACTTACCATCTCACCTTTCAAACTATATAACCCAAATCTATACTAAAAGTGACTCCTTTGGCTCTTAAGCTTCGGATTTAGTATGGTTCTCCACCATTTGACTTCCTCTTTATAGATCTATAAGTCAAATCAACATGCATGTACCAAAATAAGTTAGATCTAAACAAACAAAGAAGATTTAGTTCAAAAAGATTTCAATTTTCTTAAGAAGAACCTCAAACTCACGAATTTACTACTTACTCTTAAAGATCTTTGTAAAAAGGCTTTGGTCACCCCTTTAATGGCATCTAACATGCATGTTCTTAACTTCAACTTGAAGATCCAGCAGTAGCTTATTGTAAAACGTTGAAAGACAAAGCAAAAAGAAGAGAAAAGTTGTGGCTTTGGCTTGCTTTTAAGAGATATACATGCGCACTTTAAGAGAATGAAGAAGAAATGGATGAATTGCTTCTAAAAATTGATCTAAACAAATAAATTCTTCATTATACTGGAATTTTAGAGAGGATTTGGTGAGGAAAAGCTATGGTTGGTGTCTTTGAAGAAGAAAGAAAGTAGGGTATGAAAAGAAGTTGAAAGAAAGAAGAAGATAAGAAGATAAGAAGATTTTGCATGAATGGAGAGAAAAGAGGATGGGGGTGTCAGCCAAAATGAGTAGAGGAATGAAATGCAGACCTAATTTTCCCTAAATGACAGAAAAATTTCGTTTGGAATGTACCTTATTTGGAAAATTTCCATTTTAGTCCCTATATTCCTCCAAAATGTCATTTTAAACCCTAAACTTATTTATTTTTATATTTTGCTTAAATCCACCAATAAAATTCTTCAAATTTTGTATTATACACTCTAAAATATCATATTTTAATTATAAATACCTTCCAACAATTTTTCCATACCAATTTATTTAATATTCTTACACTCTCTCTCCATCCACTAACACCACTCCCTAAACTACTTTTCCAATTTCCTATACAACTTTTCCAAATACCAATCCCACTTTCATTTAATTGTTCTATTTAAAATATATTCTAATTTATTCTATTTTCATTCTTATTTATCTATTTATTATCTTCCATAACACTAATTTTCTTATTTTCTAATTATGATATCATTTTTAATAATTATGACATCATAATGTCAACCTAATTAAAATTATTAATTCTACCTTTTCTAATATTTATATTTTATTATAAAATTATAATAATTCATTATTACTTCATTATTTTTCATTTTTCCAAAAAAATGATAATTAATTCCACTCGCTTACATGATCATTACCTTATTATGACATCATAATTAAATTTTTAAGTCAAAATTTTCAAAATCTGCATATATCTAATTTAAGTTAATACAAGCACTATGGTCAAAACCATTCAATCAAATTCGATGTATATAACATAGAATCCTTATTTTTGTGCCGTTTAGAGTTTGTTTTAGTGGTTTTGGTGAAATTGTCAATTTCCTCTTTTAAGCTTTAAATTCAATTATTATCATATACTTATCAACATAAGCATAATTTCATATCATTTTCACACCAATAACATATAGAACACAATATCACATCAATTTATGAATGCATAATATACCACTAAATTCAGGATATGACATCAGTTGAACCATTTTTTAGAATCATCCAATGGTAACTCCATTTTATGACTTTATGCGGGTCCATATCATTCTCCAATGAAGCTTCTTAGGAAGTTCACTCTTCATTTCAAGCAATCCCCTAGTGTCATCTGTCATAAAATTTTGCACTAAGTTAAGACCAAAGTCCTACCCACACAAAGTATATTGTCTTTAATAATCAACTTACTTAATAAGTAGGTCCCGCTCATGTTATAGTTTCTTGCTCACCCAAAATTCCAATTAACCGAAGCTTGCTTTCACCCTACAATTTGAAGCATTTCCAACTGCTTTATTTATACTTCCCAAGTGCTTAAGGATCCCTGTCCTCTTTGTAACTAATATATTTTCCCTTCTTAATTAAGTAAGTTCTTCATTTTTTGTATTATTTTCTTATAATTATCTAATTAGCTCCTCTTCTTAAGTGAGACTTATCTTACTATCCCTATCTTAATTTGCATAATCATTCCTTAAGTAGCAAAAAAATTATTTTCTTTAATGTAATTTTTTTTATCCCAAAATCTTCATAAAAGTCAACATATCAACTTAATATTATCTTATCCTAATAACTATTAGCTTATATGGTAAGTTACACATAATGAATATGAGTACAATAATTATTCATCCACTAGACTTTCACGAGTAGTAACTTACCTAGTGTTAATATTATTATGCTTTCATCAAGACATTAATTGTCTCTGTGATTCACCTAAGTTCAATTTGCATATGAAAGATCAATAAAATAAATTAATGTAAACTATAATAAATTCAAGACCATACACAATGGATTATATGCAATATGTATTGATAAGATACTACTATTCATATAGAATCTTATCATACACTAATATGGTATGTTACCTTATAATAACATCACTTAATCATTTTTTTAATCCTCATATTTGACTTAATTCATCACCCTTCCATTTTGACTAATAATTTATATTTATTATTCCAATACAAATCCAAATGATTTCTAACATATGGTAATTTATTTTCTAATTAATGACATAAGTTTACATTCCTCAAAACAATGCATTATTATACTTCCTCCATATCACTCATAATTGAATATAACTTCATTAATCATAGAATTCCCTTCTCGTATCAATTTTGATTAATCACCCTCTTTTGGTAATTTAAATCATTTTACATTGCTAAGGAGCAATTGTCATACATACATAATTTAATTCAGCCATGACATGTAATAATCATATATATATATATATACACACACACACACAAGTGTAAAATAAATGGATGTAACATGAACATATTTCCTCAAACTTGGACATGCATAGGGTTGTTATTACTCCATCTAATCCTAAACCGTTTAAATCTTTTAATGGGAAACATATGCAAATCTCGACTTATGGCAATAAAGTTTGCAGACACACTGGTTTAAGCATTCTCCTTGATACCTCTTTAACATTTATTATTGGTATAAAGAAGCTAAAGAAATATGAGAATATACCACATCTCTCACTCCACCTACTAGCATACCTCCACCTTCATATTCTAGCACACCTCCATCTCCACCATATACCACACATCCATCTCTAGCATTTATCATACTTGTACCTTTACCATTTACCTCACCTCTACTTTGGCTACTCCATGGATGCACATATTCATTACACTACATAATAGGTTAGGTCATTTCTATGGTTAATGATGTATAAATTATGTATCGTTTGATGATATTATCAAATTTGAAACGTATATACATCATTTTTTTAGGTATAACTGTCCATTATGTACTCCAAAGTGTTCACCAAGATATTTCAAGAGCATATAATGGAGTAGATAGTCACCTAGGTTTTTATGCTCTATAGACAATAATCGTGTATTGGGATAAGTATTAAATATAACTTCAATATATTTATATGTTTATTTACTCATTTATTACTTTTAATTTATAAATTATTACTTATATTATTTGACATGTTATTTTAAAAGAAATTACAAAGAGTATTTATTTTTTATTCTCAAATACTAGTCAAGATAGTGTGTAGATCATGGTAAGAGAAGGTTGGGCATATATACATTGATTTTATATATAACATTAAAATAAAAGTACAATAATATGATAGAGGGAATGTGAAATGTATAGGCTCATTAAAATGTAATAGCTTTTTATCAATAATAATCAATTAATCACATAAGTTGACAAAATAGTTGATAACTTACCACCTACACTACTAGCTTTATCCATATGACTAAGCATATAAAAATCACAAAGTATAATCTTTCCATAATTCTTACTTTATAATTGTTAGAAAATTTTTTGAATAATTTTATAAATGAATTCAAGTTTCATTATGAACAATGTTTTTATTTACTAGACTTAAGACAACCAAGGGATGAAGCCTTATGGTTGTAAGTTATTCATGTGTACACAAAAATATAATGGAGTCCCTTTAATCAATAAGAGATCTTGATAAGTGCATGTAAAGTTTAATTTGCATTTTCAACATATTAATTACTACATACATAAATATTTATTACATTTATTATTATATGTCATAATATATATGTGGCCCCTAAACTTGATAGATTGTGTCATTTTATTCTTTCTACTTTGATTTGTTTTATTTTAACACCTCAACTTATTTATTCATATACTTCAAATACTTGTTACTATTAATTTATTTTCATTTAAGGTATATATAATACACACATCATATTAATCATTTTTAACCTCTAAATTTATTATTTTGTATAAAAATTAAAAGTATATGATAAGTAAGATTAAAGTGTCTAAATGGTAAAAACTAAAGTTCACGTGATAATTTAAAAATTATTATAAATTCATGTATTTAAAAGTATACAAATAAGTAAGTCAGTTGAGGTATTAAAATGAAAAGAAATTAAAATAAAATTATCAAAATAAAAAAATATGTCAAGTTGAAGAGCTTATAGTTGTATTATGATTTGTTCAATTCAAACTTAGTTGTATATTTCTAGGATGGTGACTTTATAAGAAGATCATACTATACTATGACATATAGTTGGAGATGATGAATAAGTGTCAATTATTTTACAAAGTTGTCGGGGGCTTAAAGGGATGTATAGCTTTGGCTCTAAGGCAACCAATTACTTCAGTATCGGTTCTCTAACTTCAGCTTATGGACCATTGAAGAATGTGATTGATGAACCATCAATGATCAGCTAAGGCCACGTCATCCTGTCCCATGTCGCCCAACAGGAAAACTCAGGCGAAGCTATTACATACGGATGTGTGTATGTTGCATTCAGCAGGTGAAGAAGCCTGCAACTTCCCCTGCCATATGGTATTGACCCGAAATTCATTTACCACATGATTATTTATGTGTTTATCCAATTCGTTTGATTATTTAAAGTCAACCTTCATTGATTGCTTTTTCTTGTAGGACTGACCGTCCTTTCCAGTAATTTGAAAATTCCCAAGTTATGAACTCTGATGCAAATCCCTTTCTCCTTACTGTATTTGGTTTGATTTTGCTCCAACTCAAACATGGTTGTGCTCTCTGCGTTGCTCAGAATTCTTTGACACCAAGAGATTCCACAGAGGTTCACTTGAGATGATATCTGGTAAGAAAACAAACCAATCAATGTTAAGAATTTTAATTTATTTCCATGATCATGAGTCAAACTGATAATCACAAAGCATAAAAGGGCATAGAATAATTGCAATTTGCTTCCAAAATTGAGAATCAATTCCCACTTAAACCTCTATTGCAAGAAAGAAAACAAGAAGAATGGTATATCTTTTTCCAATTGATGCCTTATATTGGATGATATTATTTCTTTTCTCCCCTTCTCTGCCTCCTTTTTTGATTTTATCATGTCATTTTCTTCTTTATCATCAACGGAATCCTTGAAAACAAGTGGGTCTTTTCCATCTTTGATCAGCTCCAAACTTGCGTCTGTAATTTAGAGAACTGTTTGGTTAGATTGGCTGGTCCTGAAAAGGGCAAATAAGAAAGTGGTAGATCTCATGTTTTCAATGTTTAAACTTGCAGAAACAACCTTTGATGCAGGAACGCACTCTTCTTTCTCCAACAGCTTAAACGCTCGAATGCCATGTAATAAAACTCAGTCATTCAGGTAATCATAGGGATTGTATATAGATTCTTTGAACCCCTTCAATGGGAAAGCCTCAACATTCTTCTTTCTTTTGTTTTCGCTGCCTCATAGAGTTTTTGTGGCGACTTGGAATGTCGGAGGGAAGTCTCCTCATAACGGCTTGGATTTGGATCAGTTTCTTCAAATCCATACCGAATCGGATATATATATTTTAGGGTGTGTATTATCTTTCCTGTTTATTGAATGAAATCTGCGTTATCATGTCTTTTGGCAACATCAACTTGACGTAATTGTTTCCTCAGATTTCAGGAAATTGTTCCCCTGAACGCCGGGAATGTACTTGTTGTAGAAGACAATGAGCCGGCATCAAAATGGCTAGCTTTAATCAACCAATCACTGAATAGATCACGCCGTGTAGTCATAAGTGGGCCTAAGACCTTGACCCCCTTCCAGAAGCCTTCTCTGAGAAAGATCTGTAAGAGTTTCAGGACCGAGAGCGTAAGGAGGCTAAAGACTTGCAATTGTAGTCATGTATTAGAAAGGAAGCATAGCAAAGATTTCTGTTTATGGTGCCCACCTTCAAGTTTAAGTGAAAACGATCAGCTTTCCGTTGATGATGATGATGATGGATTCGACAGCTATACATCATCAGAAATTTACACTTGTAATGGTGACGATCAGCAGAAGTACAGCCTTATAGTGGGCAAACAGATGGTTGGAATTTTCGTTACTATCTGGATGAGGAAAGAGCTTGTTCAGTATGTTAGCCATCTGAGGGTCTCTTACGTGAGTCGTGGGATCATGGGCTATCTTGGAAACAAGGTACGGATGGATGAATACTTATCCCTTGGACTTGCCTTCATGCTTTCCGGATAATACCAAGTTTTTTAACTTTTTCCGTATTGCTGGATGCAGGGTTGCATTTCCGTCAGCATGTCTTTCCATCAGACGAGCTTTTGCTTTATCTGCAGTCACTTGGCATCAGGAGAGAAAGAGGGAGATGAATTGAGAAGAAACTCGGACGTGATTGAGATACTAAAAAACACACAATTTCAGAGGAATTGCCGATCACCTTTCAGTCGAGTGCCAGAAAGAATTTTTGAACATGAGTAAGTATTATGCTTCTTTCACTTGTTCCATGTTTGCTGGAAATCTCAAATTTGATGTGTGTTTGGTAAAATTACGCTAGCCGTGTCATATGGTTAGGAGATTTGAATTACAGAATAGCTTTGAGCTACTCTGAAACTCGAAAATTTCTGGAGCGAAATGATTGGAATGCACTGTTTGACAAAGATCAGGTAGTGTTTTTACCAGTTAATTTGGTTTGCTTGGATATCTGGCAAGTATGATCAATTTCATCTGCTGAAATTGACAGTTGAAAATTGAGAGAGAAGCAGGAAGAGTTTTCAAGGGATGGAAAGAAGGGAAAATATACTTTGCACCCACATACAAGTACTCGTGCAATTCAGACATTTATGCAGGAGAGACTGCGGAAACAAAAAACAAAAGAAGAACTCCAGCATGGTATGTCCGATATAAAGAATCATTGTAGCTTAGCTTAGCTACTCATGAAGTTAAGTGGGTTTCTGTTTTTGCAGGTGTGACAGAATACTTTGGCATGGAAATGGGATACACCAATGCTCATACGTACGCTTGGAATCCCAGTTCTCGGACCACAGGCCTGTCTGCTCGACATTTCTGGTGGATGTGGAGATTCCTGATGATCGGCAAGCTTCAAGATGAAAGTTGCAACAAGCGAATGTATGGAAAATTGATCATCGTAGTGTTAAGATAGAATGGCGTAGTTTCTGGTTAAATTAGGTGCTCTAATGACTTGGGAAATGTGTCCTTCCGGATTTTGATGATATGATGCTCAAAGCAAGCAAGGAAGCCTCTTCTTGTTTGCCTGCTTAAACTACATAAATGCAAAGTTTGTCTAATTTTCTTTTCTGTTCCAGTTTTTTTGGTATGAAAAAAAGATAATAGAGGAATACAAATTTTAGATTCTAGGAAAAAATTTACGAAAATACCTACTTTTTACCTACAAATATCTCTTTCCTACTCTTTTTTTTTCTATCTTTACCTATTTCTCTCGGATGATTTTCATTATCTCATCTCTCGGTCTAATTTTTCTCTAATTTCTCATCATATTTCCTCTCTTTTTTAATAAAATAATCATAATATTTAATATAGTCATTTTTTCAACATAATAATATTATATGCATTTTCACCTTTTTTAAATCTTATTCTTGTTTTCTTAAATTTTTTGATTTACATCATTATATAATTATATAATTATGATGATTTTAATTATGAGTTAATAATAATAATAATAATAATAATAATAATAATAATAATATTTAAGCAAATATATCCTATATATTTCTTTACTTCATGTTACCTATTTAATAATAATAATAATAATAATAATAATAATAATAATTATTATTATTATTATTATTATTATTATTAATTATTATTATTATACATGCAAAATACATTTTCTTATACATATTTTTATTTGATGTCACTTATTTTTTCAAAAAATTTTATTTCTTAAGTTAAATTATTAAAAAAAGAATTATTAAGCTAATATTATTTTTTATTATAATTTTTTAAATAATTATATTTCTCATTTGTAAGATTTATTCTCCGAAACTATCTTTAATATCTGTTAGACCCAAGGTTTTGATGTATGTGTCACGTGTGAGTCAATTTAAATTATTTACCATTTTTAATTATGATACTGTGTATGGTACGGGCATACCTGTTTTGGTACGGGCGTACCAAATTGCTTTGATGAGTGGTACGGTCATACGGCTGACTGTACCAAGTCAGTACTGTTTTCTTGAGCATGGTACGGGCATACCATTGATTGGTACGTGCATACCGTTGCTTGCAGGAATTTGGTTTGTCAATAAACCTATTGTGGTACGGGTGTACCATTGGGTGGTATGGTCATACGCGAGTTTGCAGGAAAATTGCTTGTCAGGAAAATTGTTTTGGTACGGGCGTACCAATGTTGGTATGACTGTACCGCATTTCCCTCCCATTTTTCTAATGTGATTTTTAAATTCATACGGACATACAAAGACAGGTACAGCTGTATGCGACTTTGCAGAAATGTTTTAAACCCTTTATAACGGTTATTTTAGATATACAACTTTCATATCTTTCTTCCTAACAGCTAGTTTTGTAAAGCAATTGATCCTTTGAGCTTTTATCATCAAGAACAAGTAAGTTTACTTGTATTTTGTGTATTTAGCAATTGTAAACTCTCATTCTATTGTAATCCCACAACCTAAGAGTTAGGTTTTGTTATTGTAGGTTGGTGTGTGATTAATGCTTGGGCATTAATTTGTAATTGAGAGTTTGTGAGATTGATTTCTGTAAAGATTTGAGTATGAGCTTGAAAAAAACTAGGGTTTAGGATTCAATTATGGAATCCTGTGTTGTAATTGATTGGATTTAGTGGAACCCTAAGTTGAGACTTAGGAGAAGTGAACGTAGGCAAGAGTTAATGTTGAACCACTATAAATCAAACATGTGTTGCCTATTCCGCAAGGGTTTTCATTTGGTATCAGAGCATTAGTGCTCATTATTTAGAAGAAGTAAAATTATTGAGTCAAAGATCCTATGGCAACAAGTGAGAGTCAATCATTTACAAGACCCCCATTCTTTGATGAAATGGATTATCCGTATTGGAAGCACCGAATGGAAGTCTTCTTAGACAACAACGGAATTGAATTATTCAACTTGATGGTAAAAGAGTATTTACCTCCAACAATTACAATTGATGGTGTTGTTTCTTTTAAAGATAGAGAAGATTGGACTAGTGAGGAATTAAGAGCAAACTTTGGAAACAAAAAGGCAATGAACATACTGTATTGTGTTATAAGTTGTGAGGAATATGGTTGAGTATCACATTGTGTCACGACAAAGCAAATATGGACTGCTTTGGAGACTCATCATAAAGGAACCAATCAAGTTCGGAATAAGAAGATTCAATTGTTGACATATCAATATGAGCTATTCACAATGAAGGCAAATGAGTCCATTTCTGAAATGTACAATCAACTCATGATGATCACAATGGCCTAATGAAGCTTGGCAAGATGTATCAAAAAGAAGACATCAACAACAAAATCTTACGGGTACTGCCTAAGAAGGGTTGGGAGGCTAGAGTGACATCCATTGAAGAAGCAAATGACTTGTCCGTATTATCAACTAATGTGCTTCTTGGGAAGCTTCTTACAAATGAGATTACCTTTAAACAAGGTGTAGAGGAAGACAAGCGGAGAGAGATTGCACTTAAAGCTTCGAAAGAAGAAGATACCTCTTCGACAAGTAAAGGAGACATTGATGATGAAGTGGCCCTCCTCTCCAAACGTATCAAGAATTTTCTCATGAAGAAGAAGAAGCTTGAAAAGGATGGCAAGAAGCGATTCAAGCAAAGAAGGGACTTCAACAAAAGGGATAATCCACGAAGGAATCAAACCATTTGCTATGAATGCAATAAGCCGGTACATATGAGGAATGAATGTCCTTGCCTCAACAAACCATCCAAGCTATTCAAAAAGAATGGCATTGAAGGTTACATGGGATGATGACAGTGAATCAAATGAGGAGGTGTCCGGTGATAAAGGAGCAACCAACCTTTGCTTCATGGCATTCCTTGATGATGAAGAAAATAATGAGGTAACCACATCACCTCAATCTTCTTATAGTAATGATGGGCTTTATGATGATGATGATTGTGGTGCTTTAGAGGCATTGTTAAAAAAATATGAAAAATTAGCTAAGAAGCATCAGTTACTTAAAAATAAACATGCATCCATTACAAAAGAGAAAGATGTTTTACAAAATGAATTTGACTCTTGTAAAACAAAACTTGAAAACTTTGAAAACTAAAATAAGCTTTTAAAGGATGAAAATACCAAACTTTTAAAAGAAAAGGATTTGTTGAAAGATAACTTGTCTAGGTTTGAACAAGGTGAGGTCAAGATAGATACTATTTTAAAACACCAAAAACTTAGTGGTAATAAAGAGGGTATTAGATTTAATCAAAATTCCTCCTACACCTCTAAAGGTATAGTTTTTGTCAAAGCCTCTACATCACAGTAAAAACCAAATGATTTCAAAAAGAAACATGTTCATCCTAAGACTCATAGAGCGCATATGTATAAAGTACATTATTGTTCATGCTCATGTAACCATAATCATTCTCCTGAATCTAAAAGGAAACATGTGCATAACCATTTTAAATTCAGGAATGTAATATGTCATTATTGCAATAAAAAGGGGCATATAACCAATATATGTTTTATTAGGAGAATGCATTGGAATGATGATATAAATGCTTCTAACCCCCAATGATCCAAATACATTTGGGTACCTAAAAAGAAGTAAATACATTTTTCTTTAACAGGTATGCTTGAGATCCAAGATTAGTGAAAACAAATGGTATCTCGATAGTGGATACTCAAGGCATATGACCGGCAATGCAAGCCTCTTATCCAATCTTGAAGAATATGAGGGAGGTAATGTCACCTTTAGAGACAATGCCAAAGGTAAAGTTGTTGGGATTGGTAAGGTTGGTAAGGATTCTAACTTCTCTATTAGCAAAGTTTTGTTAGTAGAAGGATTCTAACTTCTCTATTAGCAAATTTGCCACATCTAGCAAATCATATACGGTGTTCAACAAATGATCTTTGGTTGTAGAGGAATCTATGCTTGTAGTTTTTAATGAAACTAACCCCCTTGGTCCAAAAAAGGATAATGTTGATGATGATGTACGAATCTTATTGAAATAAAATGAAAAACAAGAGCATCAACAAGAAACTACACTAAAAGATGTTGACAAGGAAGAATTGAATGACCTTCCTCCTCACCTAGCTGTACCTTATATTGAGCATGATCTTTCAAAGGAGTGGTAATTCCCGAAAGGACATTCCAAGGAATAAGTTATAGGTGAAACATTAAAAGGGGTAACAACTTGTTCTAAATTTAAAGATATTCATAACAATCTTGCTCTTATTTCTCAAATTGAACCTAAGAATGTGAATGAAGCCTTAGATGATAAGAGTTGTGTCACGCCTTTAAGCTGCGTAACATGCTCTTGTAGCACGATTATCAATTCTCTATTTTAGAAAATTAATAATCATCCTACAAAGGATTAAAATCTTAATCTGACAAAAATGCAAAGTTTATTTTTTTTACATATAACGAACTACCAACTAAAAATATTTCATCAATTTATTTTACAAGATAATCAAACATTTATTATAACCGCACTCTTAAAATGTTATTAACATACACATGTTAATTCATTTATTTATAAACATTTCAGATGGTATCGATATGAAATTCTTATAAAATTTCAAACATAATAATTTATATGTATTATTTAATTTACTGTCATTATACCCAAAGAGTAAGTTGCACGTTGTTCGAAGAATAGAAGTCCGCTAGCAGAATTTGTAGATCAGCTGCTGACACTGCTAAATCTCATGTTCTTGTGTGTTGCTAGTGCCTACGTTCATCAATTGATAAACGCTGAGTATAAAACTCAGTGGTGCTAGTAAAATAATAATCGTAAATATTATTACCTTAAAAATAACAATTTAATATAAACGTAACATCTTAATATTTATACCATTTTATAATGCAACATACCATTAATGAATAAAATTATCACCTGTATATATATTTTTTATTTCCGTGAATTCTCATTCATATCCATTATCTATTCCCAGACATTCACACTCTCCCTCTGATTTTCCTTTGCCATTATCATTTCATTATCTCATTTATCTGTGCACATTTCTATACTGGGTCTTTCATTTCATTTCATTTCAATGGTTCAACAAACAGGAACCCATTTAACATTCTTTTTCTTTTCTGTTCAATTCCCGTAGGAATTCATTTCATAGCCTAGTATATATCTATTTAACATTTCCTCCTGTTCACTCATTTTTCTCCTTCCTTATTTCTCCATGTTATGTCATGTCATGTTTAATGCAATGATGCATTTATGATTATGCATGATAATTACATGACATAAATTACATAAATATTCATTTAATGTCATTATATTAATTTATTAATAATGTTCGTTTGTTGATCAATTACTGATCGAGGAACACTAGCACAAACATGTCACGCCTTTCGGAGGTATGACATGCTCCCGTAAAATAATTAATGATCTCAAATAATAGAAATCACTAATTACCCTACAAGGTATGCGTAAAATTTTTTTTTCTATATTTTTTTTATGCACCGTTCTAAGTTTTGCAGAAGTACTAGTCCCAAATAACAATTTTGCATTTACTACCTTTAACATTTAATTACTTAATTAAATTAATTAGAAACTTTAATCTACTCTAAGTCCTTGCCTTCAAAGAATTTCCTGTTGAATTGGTGCTTTAGGAATCCGTGCTAGCCACCCATCTTTTAACCTACGTCCATCAAATGACGAACGCTGAGTATATAACTCAATGGTGCTTAAACACATATCAGAGGAAAATATAATCATAATTATATCGTATAATATAATTGTCACACCCAGACTAGGTGTGCTATGCTCCCGTAGGATAGTTAATGACTCCCAAAGAAAGAAAATCATTAACTACCCCACAAGGGATAAACCATCATCTAAATTTATCATGCATGTGATAATAATAAGCAATGGTAAGCAGGCGAAATAAACTCAGAGCATATCACGACATATCCATCTATTACAATCATTGCCAACTAAAAGATGAATAATAAAATGACCATAATTACATCCTATTCTAAGTCCCTGTCTTCACATATCCTTGCTGAATGGTTGTCTTG
>CANYBF010614095.1:0-13506 GCA_948192965.1 Dalechampia spathulata
TTGAAAAGATTTTTCTAAAATCTTCCAAGCTTCTTTCGCTGTCGTAGCATCCGCCACCTTTTCAAACATTAAATCATCCAAACATTGATGGATGAGAGTGAGGGCTTGTTGATCTTTCTTTTTTAACTTGGCAAAAACATCATTCTCATTTTGAGATAGATTCTCTTCATTTTCAGGCTTATCAAAACCGTTTGCTACCATATCCCACACATCTTGAGAGCGTAGTAATGCTCTCATGCGAAGACACCATTTTGCATAATTTTCTTTGGTAAGATGAGGGAATGTGAAAGGGGTTGCTCTGTTGCTTGCCATCTCTCAAAATCTTTAAGTTGTTTTTTTTTTTTTTTTTTTTTAAGGAATCATGCTCTGATACCACTTTGTTAGAAAGGAAGATAGAAATAAATATGGAAGAGAAGTCTGTATTCATCTAAAAAATGAAAAACATAAGCCTATTTATAGGCATACAAAATACATAACTTAAAAAACACATCTTTTCCTAAAAGACACAAAAACTAAAAGATATCTTTCTTCCTAAAGGATATGAAAACCAAAAGACATGTAGGAACGTAAAAGACATGACTATTAAAAAATAATTAATTTAAAATTATTAATAACAGCATGTGCATGAATAAATGTGTTAATTGATCATTTGATTCGTATTTGATTCATACTTGATATTGTAAAAAAATTCACTCTCATCAAATTCCTTAAACAATGTTTGGATCATGGTTTGATCACCTAACTCATTCTTCCAAATTTTTTGCCTTGAATTATAAATAGTTCTAGAAATTGCTTGAAGTCTAGAATTTCCTTGCCTAAGTGATCGCATAATTTATTGCGGTGGAATTCCTAATTTTGTCATTTCTTGAACACTTTGAAATTCCTCTTTAGATAATTGATGATAAGAAGACTTTTAAATTCCTCTCTAGATAATTGATGATAATATCTGAAGCTCCATGATTATGAAATGAATTTATAATTTTCAATCTCCAAATATCATGATCTTATCTCTTACCTAAGATCTCAAAAGGGCAATTTAGGAGTCTGCTTGATGTTTTTCTTTAAGGAAGTTCTAAAGAAATATTATGCTTATTCCGGTAGCTACCTCTTCTATCACATCCTATGTAAATATATTTATCCTTAATTAATATTGTTAATATTTTTTATAATGATTTTTACTATATCAATTTTTACTATATAAGATAGAGTATATTTATAAAATATTAGGATATTTATAAAATATGATATATTTTGATTAGACTCTATTTTATTGAGTTAGAAAATCTTAATTATATATATTTTATATTCTATATATTTTATAGAATAATATTAATTAAAATGTTAACTATAGAGTTAATTATAGAATATAGTTATGATACAAAGTTCAACATTTGTTTATTTTATTTATTTATTTAAATAAATATTGAAATATTAAATAAAAAAATATTTAAATATATTAAAATGAATAATGATAAATTGGCTTTTAAATCACCCTATTTTATTATTTTCCATTATTCTAATCAACTCAATTGTAAAGATTCAATTAGAAATCAACAACCATCAAGAGTTCTAGGAAGGATAAATATATTTACATTTATCCTTCCTAGAACTCTTGATAGTTGTTGCATATTCTCGATTCATATAAAAACTTTTGATAGTATCAAGAAGTTTTTCACTAGTTTGAAATGACTTACTAGAAAGTTGAATCTTGTTGATTTCATTTGATTCTTCTCCATGTGATATCAAATTGCATGATGAACTGTCTCCCATATCAATTCAATAATTCTAAAATTCACAAAAAGAAAATGATTAAAAAAATGTTTCAAAAACATTTAAATCAAATTGAAAGTAAGAAAACTTATAGAATCATAAAATTAAATGTTCTGCCGTTTAAAGTAGCAACTAAAAGAAGTTTAGGATTTGATTGTTATTAGCAGCAACATAGAATTAGGCTTTTATGTAAGAAAAAAGAGGTATGCGATATTAGGAATAGAAATGACAAAAATATATTTAATAAAAAAAACCTAATATAACCAAGGTATATTATTGTATTGATTATAATATAATCTGGCTTCAACCTCATGCAGCAACATAGAATTAGGCTTTTATGTAAGAAAAAAGAGGTATACGATATTAGGAATAGAAATGACAAAAATATATTTAATAAAAAAAACCTAATATAACCAAGGTATATTATTGTATTGATTATAATATAATCTGGCTTCAACCTCATTCATTTATTTGTATTTCACATTCTTTAATCAATGTATTTTAATTTATCTTAATATTTCACTTCTCTGAGTAAATTCATTAATTATAATTATGATGAATAGGATATAAATGAGTTGAATTGTCCATGAGTTAGACAATATTCAACTCATTTCAGCTTGTGAGTTAATTCGTTAATTTATGTAAAAAAATTTAATTTTAAATATATAGTCTATAAATTTATAATTATATAAATATATAAAAATATTTTTAAATTTAATTATTAATGTAAAATCAAAAATATTTATGAAATATAATACTTTTATTAATAATTTTTTATTTTTTATATAATGAAATAAATAATTTATTTTATAATTTATATTTATTAGATTCGTTTAAGCTCGTAATGCATTAAAAAATTTGAAAAGATGAGCTTGAGTTCAATTCGATTATAAATGAGCTAAGTTTGAACAAATTATTGATTCATTTGCACCCCTAATGAACCATAAATTGTTGAACATCATGTCTATTTTTAACATTATTTTTAAATATCATGTGTATTTTTAACATTATTTTTAAATTTAAGATAAACACGTCCGTACATATATATCACTCTTTTAATAATTAATTATATATATTCTTCTCTTAATTTTTATATCAATAAAAATTGTATAAATTTCAAGTAATTTATATTAAATGTATGATGAAGTTTCTTTGATAAATGCCTCCAGCCAATAACTTCATGCGACAGAGCAACAATAGTGACTATGATAGTTTAGTAGAAACAACTAACTACAATGATAGAAAGCAATAACCATGCTTATGGAAAATTATGTGAATTATAAATTACGTAAGTTATTTCTTCATTCAATTATATAGATTAAGTAACTCCTTATTTTATTTATTTTCATATCATTCAATTTTATTTATATTAAAATAGAATTCTTTTTCTATTAAAAATTTATGTTTATGAAAAAAATTTATATTTTTCATATCATTCTATTTATATTAAAATAGAATTCTTTTATTTATGTTTATGTTTCTATTAAAAATTTATCCTTGTATTCCTTTCTTTCTATTTCCAGGTAAATAAACGCAACTAATAAAGGACGTTATTCCACTCACGTTTATCTCATCAAACATTTAGTTACATTTATTTATTGTTGATCCTTTTTTTCTAATTTTGGTTTTCTTTTATACGACTTATATTGTTTTATATTATATAATCTTTTTCTCAACAATTCATTCTCTGTTCTGCTTTTTACAGCACTCATAGCATCGCAATAAGTACTATACTTTTTTCTATTATTTTCCTTTTTTTTTTTATAGATAGTAAAACGTGGAGAAAATGTCATGTGACGAAGACTGGCGAATGATGTAACGTTCTCGTGTTTTTTTACTTATGTTCACTGGGACGCAAACATAACATGTAACGACTAAGCACCGTGTATGATGTTTCTACCGGACAAAAAATATAATATCAAGCACACAGTTGACAGCAATTTCTGTTCTTTCAGATTTGAAATGAGAACTCCACTTTTCTATGCATTGAAATTCCAAATAATATTATGGCTGTTGTTGTTTGCAGTAGCGCATGGATTTCCGCCATCTGTCGGAAGAGAATCAACCCATAGAGTGAGAGCCGTTGCTTCTGAGAGTGCTGCTGCTTCCAAAATTGAGGAAGACAAGATAAAATTAGGTGGGCCTGATTTGGAGATCACAAAGCTTGGAATTGGAACTTGGTCATGGGGTGACACCAGCTACTGGAACAACTTCGAATGGGATGGTAAGCTCCAAATATTTCATTAGAATGAAAAAAAAAAACGCTAATGATTTTTTGTGATAACTATACTTCACGTTAGGCATTTCTCTAATTTGCAGTTCTTTTTAAATTCATGATTTTAAATTCATTTAATTTGGAATTCTATATTTGGATACTATAAAGGATTTAAAATAATCCTGAACAAAAAAAATAATTTTTTAAAAAAATATTAAAAAATTTTATAGACTATGAATATGAAGACAATTTTAGGTTTAAAATTAATCATATTCTTTCATGAAATTACAGAAATTCAATAATAATAATTATTGTAAGTTGGATTTCAAATAAGAATGCAAGACATATGATTTAAAATCCATGATCATTGGGTGCAAAATTTGTATTTAGGATCAATTAAAATCCAAATCCAAATAGATACCTAAATAATAGATTTCATCTCAAATTCAAATCCTAATCCAAATTCTACCTATAGAAAAAAATAACTTTAAAAGTATTAAATATTTTCAAAACCAAACTACATGATATCTCAACCCACCAAAGCAACCATGGCAATTGATAGACCGAAAAAGTTAGCATCAATTCATCTTGAATAAAAAAATTATTTAGTTTGAGTTTTATTGAGTGTCAACCGGCACCAAATAGGGCAAACCCTGAACACTAGAACAGTATCCATTTTTCAAATTGTACGGATATTTGTTGAACATTTACCTTTGTTGTATTTGATGTTGTCTTCACTTTTCTTCTACATGAAATTAATAATTTGATATTTTTTCATCTTTTCTCTTAACAACAATCGGTATACGTGGTGATAGAAGTTCAAACTTGAACCTATTAAATTCCCTGAAAAATATACATAGCAGTAAATTATTATATCATTGCCATATTTTTTTCATTGTTTCAACTCTTAGCATATTAACATTTAGTATTGCTGCAAGAGGATGACAGATAGGAAATTGAAGGGTGCTAAGTCTGCTTTTGATGCCGGTGTTGATTGTGGTATAACCTTCTTTGATACTGCCGAAGTGTATGGATCTAGGGTGAGGATTTGATGAGGTTTACCTTATCCTTTTTCTTTCTGAATGTTTCTGAATGTGTCCATTTTCATGGAAACAATAAACATTCTTGTCTCTTCGACAGCTTTCACTAGGCGCTGTAAATTCTGAAACTTTACTGGGAAGGTAGGTTCTCAAACTTTAAAGGGTGACGTGGAGTACATTATAATACTGCTTTCCTTCTTTTAACTTCGTCTCATCTTCCAATTTTCATTCTTTGTTGGAGATTTATCAAGGAAAGGAAAGAAAAAGATCCAGAACTAGAGGTTGCTGTTGCGACAAAGTTTGCAGCTTTGCCTTGGAGGTTGGGACGCCAAAGTGTGCTAACCGCTCTGAAGGATTCACTGTATCGCCTTGGACTATCTTCAGTAGAGCTCTATCAACTGCATTGGTTTGTAATTGTTGTGGTTTACTGGTGATTCCGATCTCTAAATGTTACTCACAACATTTGTTTGTAACTGAACTTTTGTTGCTCTTCAGGCCTGGAATTTGGGGCAACGAAGGTGGTTATTTTGTTTGTAACTGAACAGCTAAATGCCTGTAGCAAAATATTGAAATTTTATGGAAATGAATGCATCTCGGATTCAAGAGAAGCTTTGTTTATCGAAAGTTCATATCAGGGTATCTTGATGGCCTCGGAGATGCTGTGGAGCAGGGTCTTGTCAAAGCTGTTGGTGTTTCCAATTACAATGGTAATATTCTAATTTCTGCCATCTAATGAGTGGGAAATATTTCCAATTTGGCATTCGATAAGATACTGGAATTTCCAACCGCTACCATCTCTAGGAGCGGGAAAATAGAAGTGAAAAAAGAGGTGACAGAAGTATGAAGTCTTCATTTAGTTTCTAATTTTGATGAACAAACTCAGATTACCTCTTGATGAGATCATGCATCTTATTTCAGAGCGCCGACTCCGTGATGCTTATGAGAAGCTTAAGAAACGAGGTATTCCACTAGCTTCAAACCAGGTGAACTACAGCCTCATTTATAGGGCACCTGAGGAGAATGGAGTGAAAGCGGCCTGTGATGAACTTGGCATTACTCTGATTGCATACTCCCCCATAGCTCAAGGTATATGAATGTCCAGCGGTTCGTATTCTATAGTTTTGCATGTTTCTTAGGTACTTTCATATTCTGCTTAGACTTCGTTGCTTCTGTAAACAATGCAGGAGTTTATTCTATTAAAGCTGTTATCAAATTAATAGTACTATTATTCAAGAATCATGCTACCTAAGCACCATTGTCCTTTATCCGTTATTAGTTGTTGTCCATGTATCATCCCTCTCAATTAGTCCGTCAGTATTAATTTACACGTCAGATACGGTGCACAAACTGACCAACTTAAATTTTGCAGGCGCTCTGACAGGAAAGTATACGCCAGAAAATCCACCAACTGGTCCTCGAGGCCGGATATACACACCTGACTTTCTTAGGAAGGTAAATGATGTCCTGCAATTTACGTTGGAATATGAGTTACCTTGTGAATAATAACTTGATTAGTGCTTGATGTTATTGATGCATTTAGATTTTTATATCATTTATCAGATAATCTTTTAAAAAATTTCTTTTAATTTCTTGAATTATTATTTTTTCAATTTACTTTCTTGACTGAAGTTTTATATACATAAATAAAGTATTTTAAATTTTTTGTATGAACTGATAAATAATTTTCATTTAATTTTTAAGTTGATTAAAACATGATAAATGTTAAAAAATAGACTCCTCTTTTTCGTCCTTCTCAAAATGTAAGTCACTTTCCCTTTTACAATTATTTCTAGTGTGTAATTTTCTTTTGGTTTTTCTTTTTCTTTTCATTCCTTCTCCAATCAAATTACCAACAATAACACATTGGCAATTGAAATCATCTCATATTAATCAGGGATAAAATATAGAAAAATACTCTATTTCACTATGATATTCCATTTATTTTTTAATATATGTAAAAGTAAATATAAAACTATTCCTTTTCAGAGGGGAGAGTATTTAAATGTCAAAATTTTTACTAAATAGTCTTTAATTGATGAAAAAATCATTCATAAATTTTTAGTGCAAAATTCATTTTATCACTAGATATTTTATTTATCTAAATTTTAAAATTTCTTAATTGATATTTTCTTGTTTTAAATAATTTATTCTCGAAATCAAGATAGAATACAAATATTTCTCAAAATATAAAAGCATTCTAATTTTAAAACAAGATGAAAATAATAAAATTTATTTTTCTTGCATTACTAAATTTATGAAATACTATTACCAATAAAAAATTAGAAAAGATGCGTATCCCTTTTGTTTATTTCTCATATTTCAATAATGATGTCAAAATGAAAAAACAAAACTAAATGAACTTAGGGAAAAATAATCCATGAGAACAAAACAGACAAAAGGAATGTTTAGGGTCTCTGCATGTTGGATTATAAGTAAGCTAGAGATATTTAAGTAGTGAAGGATAAAATTCAAGCAACAAAATGGAACATTGAGTGGAAGAGGCTTCATGCAATGATCTACTCTTTGAATGTCATGTACAGAACGCAAATGAATAAGTTGAAAACAATGGACAACGTTGGGAACCACATATATATTCAGCCTATCTCATGAAATGCATCATTTCGTAATTCTATTTTTTCATGTCTGTTTTACCTTTTCAAAGTATATTGTTTTAGTTAAGCAATTATGATAATGATTATAAATGAAGCATCATTTCTTTTTGCTACTATATTCATTTACAGTTTTTTTCTACCATGGAAATAGAGTAGTAATGGAGAAAACTGTATAGTTACTTTAAAATATCAAATCCATGACTGGTGCATCTTTGTTCGTTGTAGCTTCAACCACTTTTGAACAGAGTCAAGGAAATAGGAGAGAGCTACAACAAATCTCCCACGCAGGTTAAGCCTTATCATTCAATATTGAATGACTAACGTGTCATGTGCTTGTTGCTTGATAACGTGTCATGCTACTTAAAGCTTGTTAAAGGCAGGACCAATGTAATCCAGACATTTATGCAGGTAGTTTTGAACTGGTTGATAGCGCAAGAGAATTTAGTTCCAATTCCGGGAGCTAAAACTGCAGACCAGGCCATAGAATTTGCAGGTGCGCTTGGGTGGAGACTAACGAGTGACGAGATTGATGGGTTGCGCTCCATGGCATCGGAGATACAACCTGTTATTGGCTTCCCCGTTGAGATGTTATAGTTCTTTCAAGTGTGACAACTCTCGCCAAATCCCCATACTAAATTACGTGGGCTATTCATTATTGTGGATGAATCATTTCCAAAAGAGGCTTCAACTTTGTTAGTATTCATCTAATTAACTTGTACAAAATTATAATGCCACAGCCAATGTGAAGATACTACAAAACTTAATTTGCCTCTTAATAACAGTATCCTATTTTTATGTTTGGACTGATTTTAATATTAAGCCATAAATAACGTTTTGGCTAGCCTGTATATGAGATTACATTTCAGTATATATTCTAGCATGAAGATGATGCGAAATCTTGGTTGAAGCTACGGCATAAATATAGTAAACAATATCTATTGACCTCATGTTTCAGTTCATGACGTCTTGTCCATGCATCTTGAAAAACAATTAACTGCGAAGTTGATCGGCTTTCACGAGAGTAAAATAGCATAGAATCATAGAAATAAATTCACCCGTTTAACGAGAGAATTAATTGCAAGAAACAAGTCAATAAAGTAAAGTAGCAAAGAGTAAACATGAATGAATGATCTTTATGCTTCCGAGTGGAGTTCATGAAGATTCTAAGTGCGTTCAAGTCAGATACTTTTCAAGTTTAGAAGCCCAGTTTGATTTTCTCTTCTTTTTCTTCCTTTTTTTTACCGTCTCTTCAATTTAAGTTCAAAAATATTTTTTTATTTATTTTAGTATAAATCAACAGATTATCAGAATTTCAACCCAAATTCTAACTTCTCATCCTCTTTTTATTATCACTTTTTTACTTCAATAACATCTTTCCCTTTTACCATTTCTTTTAAAAAATTAAAAAAAAAATTATGATCTTAATTTTAAAAACCAGACTTACCTTTTTTTTTTTTTAATTATACATTGTCATTAAGACGGCAAAAACTATTTATACTAGAATTAAATTGATCTTAATTAATAAAAATATTAAATAAGTTAATTTGTTTAATATTTTTATTAATCAAATAATATTTAATATTTAGGTCATTAATTCATTTAATAGAACTAAATTAAATTATTTCTATTAAAATTAAATTGATTTTAATTAATTTAAATAATTAAATAAATTAATTTTATATTAATTAATTTAATATTTTTATTAATTAAATAATATTTAGTAAATTAGACCATTAATTGATTTAATGAGCTTAATTTTTCATAAATACATGATGGAAGCAGTTGCTAGATGCTATATTCTAATTATGGAGGAAATTAAGAAAGCAAGTATGTGATATCGAGTTGGTCATGGGGATAACAGTTTTAAGGAAGGATAAATAGCATGTGAGAAAAGAAAAAGGATAGATAATCATCAACTAAAAAATTACTTTGAGAAAATTACATTATAACATTTATTTTTATACAACCTTTGTTTTATTTTATTTGCACAATCTTTGCTTTAATTTCCATTGCCTTTACTCATTCACAATATATTTTTGTTTAGCATTATCTTATTTCTGGGCTTAACTCTATAATACAAGTAAATAAGAGATCCACAATTCTTTGATTAGGAGTTAGAAGATATAAATATTTTAAAAATACTGAAATTCTCTAGCATGCTCACAATATATAAATTACATAAAAATCTTTTTGACATGCTGGGTAGGACACATTGACAATGCCATAAAAATAATAAATAATTTAGGGAAAGAAGCTGTATCTGAGTCTTAGGACTTGGAAATGTTTGTTACCATATCAGGGGTTTCAATGCTCGTGGAGCAAATTGAGAAGGAGGAATTTCTCTAAGACGTAGAAGCTGAGGTAACTACACATGCCTCCTCTTTGGCTATGCAGTCTTTAAGAGAATATGAAGAATTCTTTGCTCAGGCAATTTCAATTATAAATTTTACTATAGAGATAGCCTGTGAGAAACTAACCCAAGCAATTATAGTTGTCATTAGGAATATGAATGAGAATTTGACTAAGTTAGTTGTCGATGTGATAAAGACTCTTAAAATTACTAGTAAGACAATTTCTATTAGTTCATTAGGAAAAGCAAATGTGGTTGATTCCTCCAGGAGCAAACATATCTTTAAAAGAACTCGAGAGTAAGGGGAAGTCCCTTAAGGTAGTATTGGGGTTGGGAAAACATATCAACCACCCTATAAGAGACATAAAATTCATGTTCTTCCAAGAGGTAATCCTTCTAGAAGCCACCAACCTATAAGCAAACTTCCAAACCAGAATCAATTTCATGGATATACTAATCTTATATCTCATTCCATTCACTATAATGATGCAAGATTTATCCTAAGCTTCGGGGTAATGTTGGGGGAAGATCATTTTCCTCATCACAACCTATGCTAGTTAATGTTAATATTATTAAGAAAGTGGTTTAAGAACTACATGGACCTAGTCTACGATAAATAGGGTATCGAGAGTTTCATAAGCTATATCTTGATTTTATGGATAGAGAAAATACTTATTTTAAGGGTTATAGGATTCCTGATTTCTCCTTATTTATAAGGGAAGATGGGTATTCAATTGTTGAACATATTGCAAGGTTTACCATTCAGTGTGGTGAACTCATAAATCATGAAAATTTTAACTTTTTTAAGTTACGTCTGTTTCCTAACTCTTTAAAAGGGGTAGCTTTTGCATGGTTTCAATATTGCCTAGGAATTCAATATATACTTAGTAAGCAATGGAAAGGCAGTTCCATACATGATTTTTTAGAACTAAGCTAGAAGTTTATATAGTAGAGTTATTTGGGCTAATATAAAGGCCCAAGGAATATGCTGATTACTTTATTACAAGGTTTAAAAAGTTGAGAAATTGATGCAAGATGTTTCTGCTAGAGAGTTTATGAAAGTAACTCAATGTGGGTTAGATATTGAGCTGAGGAAGAAATTTCATGATTTTTATGAAATGGTAGCCAAAGTGTCAAAATATGAGGAGTTGCTAAAGGAGAAAAATAATAGTAGGAAGGTATCCATAGGGACCTATTATTAAGAGGTCAATCATGATGTAGTTAAGGTTGATCTAGTTTCCATTATCTTATATGTTTGCCATTGCTAATGAAGCCAACGAAGGAGAAGAAAAAGTCTCAGTCTAACAACAATCAATATTCATTTGATATAGGGAAAATATAATAAATTTTTTTATTCCTTCTTACGGAGTTCTTAAATTACTAACTGATCATATCATTCTGAACAAAGAGAAACTCAAGGGAAAATGATAATGTAAGTATCACCATTCCTAAACTTATTCAACTAATGCATGCTGGGGTTTTAGGAATGTGATACAAGATTGTATTGATAAAGGTATTATGAAGTTCCTTGAAAGACCAAAGGCATTGCTGAAGAAGTCCCATTTCCCCTAATGGTAATGATGAATGCCACAACATAGATTTAAAAAATGTATTGAATAGAAAAGATGTTGATAAGAAAGAGAGGTTGCCCTCAAAAACTTTCTCCTAGGCATGGATGGGTACTGAGGAGTTTTGGCAAAAAAACTGAAGAGAAGATTAGATAATTAGAAGACTAGTTGAGAGATATCAGGTTGTAGGTTGAAGGGAAGCAGGTAAATACTGAGATTTATAAAAGAAGATTAGAGCTAATGTTCAAAGAGTATAAGACTTACAAAAGAATTGAGTCAAGATCCATGTTCATAATTACCCTAGACCTGAGAGAGCAGTGACAACTTCTTTGATATAAGAAATTTCCCTACCCTTTGACTCACATGCAAAAGAGGACGCTACAAAGGAATAACTTAGCTAAGAAATACAAGGCTGTGGGAATTCATAAGGAAGGAAAAGGCATGGGGTAACAAGGGGAAATGACTAATGAAGTTGGGGTAAAAGGTAGAAATCAAGAGAAGAAGGTCAAACTTAAAGTGAAGTTTGGTAGTATCACATCCTGCAACGAGCACACACCTTGCATTCATGAAATTGTTTGAAATGCTATGTTTTATATGTTATTGGTGTGAAAATGATGTGAAATTATGATTATGATGATAAACATATGATAAGATTAAAGTTTATAGCTCTAATGATGAAATTGAAAATTTTGACGAAAACCACTGAAATAACCTCTGAACGGTGATAAATCGATATTTTCGATGATGAAAATACTTGATATGATTAATTAAGTATGTTCAATATGTTTGTATTAACATGAATTTGTTATATACAAATTTTTGAAAATTTAAAATAAAAATTAATTATGATGTCATAATTAGGTGATGATGATGTAAGCATGAAGTAAGCGAGTGAAATTAATTATGATTTTTCTTAGAGAATAAATAATTATGAATTAATAATGTATTAGTAAGAATATATAATGAACTTTTAAATATTAGAAATGTATAAGTAGTATTTTAAATTATGATATCATAAATGATAAAGATGATGTCATAATTAAGTTAATAGATAATTAGTGTTATGTAAGATGATAAATAGATAAATATAAATGAAAATAGAATATATAAAAATGTATTTTGAAATAGTATATTTAAATGGAAGTGGGATTGGTAATTGTAAAAGTGTATAGGAAATAGAAAAAGTAGTTTGGATTTTAGTGTTAGTGGATGGAGAGAGAAGGTTAAGAGATCATATTTTATTTGATTGGGAAATTAGTAGATGGTACTTATGATTAAAATATAGTGTATTATAGTGTAAAAGGAGGGTATAATATGAAATTAAGGATTTAGATTGGTGGATTTAAGTATACAAACACTTATATGGGCTAAATTGTAATTTTGGAGGAGTTTAGGGACTAATATGGGATTTTTTCCAAATGGAACTAATTCCATCCGAATTTCATCTCCATTTTGACTAAAATTCCATTTCCTTATCCTCTAAACTTCATTTGGCCAAAATAAATGCATGCAATCCTCTCCATTTCTCTCTTATCCTTTCATTTCTAACTTATGCTCTTCTTAACCTCTCATTTTCTCTCTTATGTTCATCTTGTTCTTCAACTTTTTTCATCCAAACATCAAAAGGTAGTACCTTCATCTTCTCATTCTCTTCTTATTCTTCAAGTTCTAAGCAAGTTTGATTTGCAAAGATATAGTTCTAGTTGAAACCACTCAATGTAAATTTGTTTTAAAAGAAACTGAAGCTATTTCATTAAGAAGACCAAAATTTGCATGACTTTTTTTTTTGGTTCGATTTTTTTCAAGTTTGAGCAAGATACTTGAGTGCATGTCAAGTTATGGCCAAAATAATTCTTATTTTCCCTCTTTTTCTTGCTGTCCAAAACCTTTCTTCAATGGATCTTCAAGTATAAAACCGAAACCATGAAGAATCATGGATTTGCTTACAAAC
>CANYBF010614273.1:0-11544 GCA_948192965.1 Dalechampia spathulata
ACTAAATTCCTGCTAGTTAATGTATGGCCGTACCAACCAATGGTACGCCGGTACCAAAACCAATGAAACAATACACACTTGGTACGCCCAGCCGTGTGGTCGTACCACTTCACATACAACAGTTGGTACGCCCGTACCAAATACAAAAACACTTAGAAAATTACAAATAACTTAAATTGACTCACACGTGATACAACATTCAAAACCTAGGGTCTAACAGTAAGTATCTTAATAATGAAATTAAATTTTAAAACATATAAGAAAACTTAAAAAGGAAAAAGACATTAATCATATAGCTTTGTGTTTTCTTTGATTAATTAAATATTTTCTCTAAGTTCCAAGAATTGAATTGATGATGATGAAGATGATTAGTTCTACCAAACTCTCAAATAAAATTAAAATGACCACCAGACCAACTTTGGCATTTAATTGCATTTATTCTATGCATCCCAATAGTTGATACATTAAATGATTGGGTTTTTCTCCTATATATATATATATATATATATATATATATATATATATATATATATATTTGATTCATTTTATTTATTTATAATGCATCCATATATATTTTAGACTATAATGCTAAACTATATATATAAACGACTAATCATAAATGAAGGTATTTTTTTCACACTTATTCTATATTATATTTAGAATAAAAATATTTTATATATCGATATGAAAATATTTGGTATAAGAAGTCACAATCTAATAGATATATCAATCTTATTATATAGAAATTATATATATATATATATATATATATATATATATATATATATATATATATAACAATATAAATTGATCTTTATTTTGAAATTAAAGAAAAATATTTAAAAAGTATCTTCTGTCTTATATTATGTATTATGTCTTATATTATGTATTATGACTTCAATAAACTTTTCTAAGGAAGAGAGGAATAATGATTTATTTCTATAAAATAATTAGAAGAAATAAGATTTAATTAGAAATATTTATAAATTTTTTTTTAAAAAATAGAAGAGCTATTGTTTCAATTTCATCTATATTAAATTTTACTATTAAAATAATAGATATAATCATAATGCAATAAGTTAAGTTCACTTACTTTTTCTTTTATTGATTTCTAGTTTATTTAACATTACATCTTATATCTTATTTATGATAAATATTTTCATTTCATAAAAATAAAATTAATTTAATCTTAATTTTAAGTTATTCTTAATTCTCTATTTTATCATATAATAATGGTTCAAACCAGTTGCATAAATTTGATGACTACCATTTAATTTTCTCTTAAGTGACTTCATTCCAAGCAAAATAACAAGAAAAATATTTGAAATTTTTATAGCGAATTTGATCATATTAATAAGATAATAATATATATTATTGAAATCCCAAGTATGAAATACACAAATTATATTGGTTTAACATAACAATTGCCTATGTCCACTCTCCTAAATAGCAATTTAAGGCTTTACTAAAATCTTTCAAGATTACATAAATGAATTCTTCAACTAAGAATCTCAACTTTAGTATTTTATATGTTAACACTTAAACTTTTACAATAGAGTTAAATCTCACAAAATAATACTCTCAATTATAGTAATAATACCCAAGTAATTACTCTCACCAATTCAATACAAAGTAATTAAAGTAGAGCAATTAATGAATTCAAATGAATAAGAGTAATTTGAGAGAGAGAAGATGTAATAGTTCAAGATTCAAGTTACTTACTTGAATGAATGATTTTCTAACCTTAAACTAGTCACTATTTTGAAAAAGTGAGTTATATACCTGTGATAAACTAGTTACTATTTTGAAAAAGTGAGTTATTTTGTTACTTTATAGTATTTATTTCAAACTATCACTAGCATTTATGAAATTGAAGTTTACAATTTATTATTATATTAGGATTGCAGCTTGTACTTACAATATTTCTACATTTCTTCTTATTTTTTCCTCTTTGTCCATATTGTCTACACTTTCATTTCTTTTTATTTTCCCATTATGCTTTGAATCTCTGCTTCTTTGATCTTTCAACTTTTATTTTTCCATATGATGGCAACACTATCTCCTTTTGTATTTATTGTGGGACTTCACATGTTTCAACACTTGATATAGGATTAATAACTTCATTATATATTGATAGATATGTGTCCTTCATGTAATATATTGAACAATATTCATAGAGGTTCATGTTTCTACTTTTGATGATAATCATTGCATATGACATAGAATTTCATCAATTTGGAATTTGTTACAAGTACATATCCTTCTTGTCATGTCAACCACATATGTGTTCTCTATGAAATGAATTGTGAAGATCTCTGCATCTGATGGTTGTACCTATGACAGTGACATAAGAAAGTCAATTAAATGTTAGTTAGTTGAAATATTCTTTATGTATACTTGACATATACCTTAAATATACTCTAAATATAGCCTATGTATACTCGTTGTAAACTAGTAATTTTCTTTATATACTCAAAGCATACTTGCATTCTTGATGATAGAATATTGTTTTGTTGGAGTGTTTCCTCATGTTTGCTGCTTAGTTTTGTGAATATTGAGAGTGTCTTGTTTCTATTCTTGTATATCCAATCTTGTGTCATTAAACATGAGTATTGTAGAAGACATGTTATAGGTAGACTTCTGGATGCTTTGTTTATTACATTTATCGATTCTGCTATATTGGAAGTCATTGTTATAAATTTGTTTATTTTTGCATGAACTATTGACCACTTTTCATATCTAACATTCTCTAAATATCTTTGTGTTTGCACATTTATCTTCTTAATCTCCCCCATGTATTTATCAAAATTCCTTTTTGTATAACACTTTGATGCTGCTAGGAACAACTCCATCACCTTCCTATTATATTTAGGGTAGTATTTCTTTAGGTTTTGTGACAAGTGAAATATATAAAAGTAATGGTCTATCTCTGAATATACTTTTTTTGTAGCTTTATCTCTACTTTCATGTCTATCTGAGATTATGCACATTCTTATTCTAACTCTATAGGTTTCTTTGAATTTTATGAAAAGCCACTTTCATGATGCATTATTTTTTGAGTCTACAATAGAGTATGCAAGTATAAAAATATTATGTGTAGTATCTTATATTGATACAGTTATATATGTACCTTTACATGTTGACTTTAAGAAAGTTACATCCACTATTACCATTGGGTTGTAATTTTTCCTTCCTTTTATTAATGTATTCAAGGTTATATAGACATATAGGAATGATGCATCTTTTCTTTTAAATCTCATCAACTGAACCTGGATTTATTATTTTAAGCATATATATGTAACTGGGAAGCAACTTATAAGAGTCCTTTAGTACACCGGTTATCTTATGTAGTGCCCTTTCTTTTAATCTCCAAGCCTTGCCATAAGAAATTGTAACCCCATAGTCATCTCTTAGATCTCTGATAATGTCCATTGGTGTGTGTACAATCTTCACATTCAGTATTTATTCTTAATTAGATCAAAAATCATCTTTGATGTAACATTCATTTGGTCTCCAAAACGTATATATGTAGCACAAGTATGATAATTGTTGAATTTTCTCACCTTGACTATGTTTGTACTCCATTGTCTAGATGATCTGAGTTTCCAATTGCAGGTTTTATCTAGCAATCAATTGTAAATTCTCTTTTGCATGATCTGTCAATCTTGTATTGAAAATGATTTTTTATTGCATAGAAAGTCAATGCCTTTTATAATATATATTTATCTTGGTAATTTTATCCCTCTAATATCGCAATCTACTTTGGATCTGATATGATTTCTACATTGTTTTCTCCTTTATATTGATCTTGTTGAATTAGAATAGTTGTTGTTTCTTTGCTAATAGATGAGAAGTATTCTATCATTACAGATGAAGTTTCTTAGAAGTGTACATGTGGCATACTGACGATATACGACTGACTACGAACAAAACTTTCACATGTTTATGCATTTGAGCTACTAGTTGAGAGATTTTGCATACTTTTACAACTAATACACATTGGATAATTTGGAATATCTTATTTTTTTTCTTCTTAATTCCAAGTAGAACCTTTATGTAGCATCATTCTCTATTTTGATTAGTGGATAGTCTTTTTCAATTGATATAGAACCTCAAATATTGAACTGTGATTCTTCAATTTGATTTCTTCTTGAATTGTGCTAAATGGAGATTGTGATGGAATTAATATACCTTGAATTTCGAAATTGACATATTTTGTTGGATTTATCTAGTCACCATCATAGTAAGTGAGTATTGCTACTAGATCTTGTATTATTTTCCTTCTTTTTTGTTGATTATTTGTGCTAAGTGTAATCCTTATTAAATTTTCTTCGTGATTACTATATTTTTTGTGTTTGATTTTAATGGAGTTTTCTACGTTTTGGGAAATGTTGATAATTGGTCTTTTAAAATTTGATTTGTTTTAAATAGTTATATTTAATTAGGATTGTATTTAGTTGGTAAAATCTCACAAGATTTTGAGTTGATACTTTTCTATTTTGAGTTGATATGATAGTTTTAAAAGCCTGATATTTTTGCAAAAAAGATGAAAATTGACAAAATTAAAAAAATAACTTTTTTAGCTGGTATTTTTAAAAAATTCCCTTATAACTCAGGTTGAGTAATCGGATTCGAATAATATCTATTTATAGAATTAAATTTTATACAGGTAATTTTATTATATAAAATTACATATTATATGATGAATTAGATATATTTAATATGAAGAAACTCTTATAATATAAAATAATACAATTAATTTATAAAATTAAAATTAAAATTAAAATTATATAACTCAACGGGATTTAATTTATATATAATATGATTTAATTTTTAAATAATTTAATTTATATATAATATGATTTGATGTTTAATATGCTGTTAGTAAATTGACCCTTCCTCGGATGAGAACCGCATATCCGAACTACCTAATTTTCGAAGTACATGGTTGGTCGAGTGAGAACCGCACATCCGAACTACCCAAATTAATGATCACCCATCTACCGCCGCATGTTCCTTTCTACGGCTATTTTATTTATGACATTAATTAAACATAATTAATTAATAATTAATAGTTATTCATATTCACCTTTTCTAATTATTCACTCACATCTGGATGCATTCTAAATTCATTATAAATATATTTCATAATAAAAAAATCAAAGTAATCAAAAAATTAATTTTTTAAAAGATAAATCGATCATATTACATGTTAAAATGACATCATATTAACAATTTAAATAAAAAATATCTAAATATCAATCTAAATTAAAAAATTAAAATTAAAATTATGAATATCAATAATAATAAAGTATTAGTATGAATATTTTAAAAAATCAATTTAAATCATATAATTTATGCTTTTTTCCATAAATAAAAAATTACAATTATTAAATTAGATTTCACTTCATAATTTACATTTTTAAAATTGAATAACTTTTTAACACATTATTAATTTACAATTAAACCAATAACTAATTGGTTTTCGTTGCTTATTTTGTTTCCTTTGCTTTTCCTTTTCTAGTTTGCTAGTTTTTTCCCATGTATTTTTAATGTTATTATTCACTATTGAACAATTTTATCACTTTATTCTTTCTATACTTATATCGTTATAATATTAATTATTTGAAATTTGAAATTTTAATTTTATATATAATATAAATTTAACATGAATAATCAAAAATAACTTAATTGATATGATTAATTTAAATATATTATATATACATATATATGATAAATTTGATATTAAATTTAATACATATCATTTATTATTTAATATATTTTATTTAATGATTATATCAATGATTTAATAACATAGAGATATTTAATAAATAAAACGTTTATTTGAGAAATGAATTTTTGTTGATGATTAAAGTAAGATTTAGATTTCATAAATTATGTATTTATAAATGGATATCAAATGTAAGAACATTCCGCAGGAAATTTGCTATAAATGGAAGATGTGGGAAACTAAGACAGACACAAGTGGGAAGCATCTCTTATCCAACTTCCAACTTCCAACTTCCAAAATGATAATGGAGATCATCTTCTTTGGTGCAATAATTTTCTTTATAATTTTTCTCTTCAATACAAAAACCTTCCAATCACTTCCTCCAAGCCCTAAAGCCTTGCCACTTATTGGTCATCTTCATCTTCTTGGACCAATAGTTCATCAAACTTTCCATGATCTTTCATGTCGTTATGGTGATTTAGTCTATCTCAAGCTTGGTTCAGTATCATGCTTAGTAGCTTCATCCCCAGAACTAGCCAAAGAACTCCTAAAAACCCAGTTCGCTTTCTCTAATCGTAATTCTTCTCTAGCCATTAATTATCTTACTTATGATTCTTCTTTTGCTTTTGCACCTTATGGGCCTTACTGGAAGTTCATCAAGAAATGGACTTCTTTGGAGCTTCTAGGAAATAGAATGATTGGTCAGTTTGTTGGTATAAGAAGTAATGAAATCCGCCAGTTTCTTAAAATCCTTTACAGTAATGATGGCAGAAGTGTGAATGTGTCGCAGGAATTAATAAAACTTTCGAATAACATAATCTGCCAGATGATGTGGAGTCGTAGATCATCAGCCACGGATGATGGAGCTTCGGCTGCTAGAAATGTTGTACGTGAAGTGACCCAGATTTTTGGGCAGTTTAATGTGTCCGACTTCTTTTGGTTTTGTAGGAATTTGGATTTGCAGGGATTTCGAAAGAGGTATCAAGAGACAAGGAAAAAGTATGATGAATTGGTGGAGGAGATTGTGACTGCTCGTGAACATGAAAGGAAGAAGAAGAAAGTTGGTAGTAATGGAGTTGGTCATGATAAAGATGAAGACTTTCTGGATGTAATGCTTGATCTTATGGAGGATGCGAATGCAGAGATGAAAATCTCCAGGGAGCATTTGAAAGCCATGATTTTGGTAAGTCGTCTAGCTCACATACTCTTTATTTAATATGATCATGTCATATTATATGCTGTTTATTTACCTTTTAAACATATTATATAATATTATATTTAATTTTTTTTGATAGAATTAACTATTTAAATCATATTTATAGTAATCTTAAATTTATTTTATATAAATATTAATATAATCTCAATCTATTTGTTAATCTGAATTTAAAATATTAATATTTTCATTCATTAGTTTTCAATATGAACACAAAATCTTTCATCAGGGAGACGTTTTTCTTTATTCAAGAAAATGGCAGGCGTATTATATACAATAGACAGAATTATCTAATGGATTATTGATTTCAAAGTGTTCAAATGTGTACGTGGTGGTACAGGATTTCTTCATAGCGGGTACTGACACGACAGCCATAGCACTAGAATGGGCATTGTCAGAACTGATAAACAATCCAACGATCCTGGAAAAAGCTCGAGAGGAAATAACTAAGGCCGTCGGTAATGACAGGCTTGTTCAGGAATGTGATATTCCAAGCCTTCCATACATTCAAGCCATCATAAAGGAAACTTTCAGATTACACCCACCCATCCCAATGGTGACAAGAAACTCAAAACATGAATGTCAGGTTAATGGATATAAAATTCCAGCAAACACTAATTTGTTCGTAAATGTATGGTCCATTGGAAGAAATTTGAAGTATTGGAAAAACCCATTAAAATTTCAGCCCGAAAGATTCATTCAGAACAATGAGCCATCAAGCGGTATTGACGTTAGAGGGCAGAATTATGAATTGTTGCCATTTGGAACAGGAAGAAGGATTTGCCCTGGAATTTCTTTGGCTCTTCAGGAATTGCCTGCTACACTTGCTGCTACGATCCAGTGCTTTGATTTCAAGGTTATCAATCCTTCGGGAGCCAAAATCAATGAATGCGATGCTCTTGATATGAGTGAACGGCCTGGATTAACTGCACCAAGGGCTCATGATCTTGTCTGTATTCCTGTGCCTCGAATGCGTAATGTTCTTGATTCATTAAGCAGTAATTCTTCCTCCTAATCACACTATGTGTTGTTAATTATGATATTTCGAAAAATTGTGTACGGATGAGTTTAATTCGGTTAACAAAATTTATTAATATAATCAATCGATCAACTCTTTCCGCGAGTAGTTTCATAAACATTTGATTTGCCATCACGTGTGCCTTTTTAAGCCAGTAGCATGAGTTTCATGACTCTCATTCAATTCTCTACCAACCACATTCTGCGACTGCAGGTGACTTCATTGCCAGCAAAAAAAAAAAAGATAAATTTAAGAAATCTATCAATTTTTTTAAAATATTATAAATATATTAATTATATATACTTATTAATTTTATATTGATTATTCCAGTAAACGATGTGATTTCATGACTTCCAATAATAAAAAAAAACGATGAATGCAGGGGCCGTGGGATTAATCAAAAAATTATCATTAAGCATTTATTGGAAAAGACCTGGGCTTAGAACAAAGATCTCGAATTGCATGAACTGTCAGGTCCTAACAGCTACTAATCAGAATTAATACTTTGGTTCCTAATAGCCACTAACTAGATTTAATAGGTGTCCTTGTCTTGGTGAAGGAATTGAATTCAATGCCTCTGACAAGATATATTTCTACCCTTCCAAATTAATATTTGCATTTTTCTCCTTATCATTTATTAGATATTATATATTATATATTATATATATACTAAAAGAGAATTTGAAACCATTATATTCAAAAGTAATGAATTTTTAACATATGAGTAAACAATAAAATTACCGTTTTACTCTTCTTCCAACTCTCTCCTCCCCCTTCCCCTTTACCTCTCCATAATAAATTATATATAATAATAATAATAATAATAATAAATATTCAGATAAATAATAATTATTACAAAAAATAAATAATACTTATAAATAATAATACTTATTATTACAATTAATAATAATAATAATAAATTATATATAATAATAATAAAAATAAATATTCATATAAATAATAATTATTATAAAAAATTAATATTAATATAAATAATACTTATAAATAATACTATTACAAATAATTATAATATTTGAAATGTAATAATAATAATTATAAATAATTTGTTATTATTATTTATTATTATTATTATTATTATTATTATTATTATTATTATTATTATTATCAGTTGTAATCGTAATTGTTATTATTTTTAATTATTATTCGTATGAATATTTATTATTGAATTATTTTTAATGAATATTTCATATATAATATGAATACTTATAAATTTATTATTATTATTATTATTATTATTATTATTATATCAAAATAAGGTAAAAAATTATTATAATGGAAAGCAGTTAATAAAATTTATCAAATAATAATAATAATAATTATTATTATTATTAAATTCCATTACACTTTATATTCATAACAATATAAATAAATAATTGAAGGTAATTAGATAATAGGTTAGCAAATTTAATAAAATTTATTATATAAATATTTAATGTTAGTTATTAATATATATTTGATATTAAATTAAATTTAATTATTTTTTATTAATATCATGTATATAATATAAATACTTATAAATTCATAATAATAATAATAATAATAATAATTATTATTATTATTATTATTATTATTATTATATCAAAATAAGTGATACTAATTGATTTTTGATTTTATGTTTTTAAATTTAAGTAAAATAAGAATTTTTAATTTTATCTTTTATGATAACTATATATTTTTTATTTATATTAATATATGTTCACGTCATGAAGTGTCGAGCATTTGAACTCTTATATACTAAAAGAAAGTTTGGATTCATTATAGCTAATAACAATGAATTTCTAGTTTTACCGTTCTAAAATATATGAGTATTACCCTTATAAAATATGAGTAAAACAGTAAAATTACTGTTGTACCGTTCCCTCCCTCCTCCCTCCCCAAGTCATCCCTATCCCTTCCCCCTTCCCCTCCCCTAAAATAATAATAACAATTACAATTAAATATATTAATAATTATAAGTTATAAAATATTAATAATATAAAATATTAATATTTATAATGTTAATATTAATATTAATATTAATAATTATATGTAATAAGTATTAATATGAATAATAATTAAAAACAATAATACTTATTATTACAATTAATAATAATAATAATAATAATAATAATAATAATAATAATAATAATAAATATTCAGACAAATAATAATTATTACAAAAGATAAATATTAATATAAATAATACTTATAAATAATAATACTTATTATTACATTTTATAATAATGATAATAAATTATATAATAATAATAATTATTATTATTATTCATATAAATAATAATTATTACAAAAATAAATATTAATATAAATAATACTTATAAGTAATAATATAAATAATAATACTATTACAAATAATAATAATAATTGAAATGTAATAATAATAATGATGTTATTATTATTATTATTATTATTATTATTATTATTATTATTATTATTATTAGTTGTAATTGTAAGTGTTATTATTTTTAATTATTATTCATATAAATATTTATTATTCAATTAGTTTTAATTAATATTTTATATATAATATGAATACTTATAAATTCATCATTATTATTATTATTATATTAAAATAAGGTAAGAAAATTATTATAATCGAGAGCAATTAAATTTTAATTTTATTATTTTAAAATTTAATTAAAATAATCAATTTTTAATTTTATTTTTTACTTTAAATATATTTTTTTATTTATATTTATATATGTTCATGTCATAAAAATGACGGAGATTTTAGCTTATATCATATATATATTAAAAGTGTGAAGAGGAGGAAGTGAAAAGATAAGTCTACCCTCCCCTTTTAATTTTAATAATTCAAAGATAAATATTATTTTTAAAATTTACATGAAGATAAGTATTACCTTTTTAATACTTAAAGAAATTGAATCGTGTTCTTTATCTAAAGTTTAATTCAAGAGCAAGCTACAAAAAGCCTTAAAATTTGATTTGAAATTCGAATCAAAGGATTTAAATTCTTTGTTATAAAATTTTATATTAGAGATTGTAACCCGTTTCAAATTGATAAAATTATTTGTTGCTCAATTTCTAATTCAATTCATTTTTGTCTTATAGATTTTGCGCACTACAATTACTTTTCTAAAACTTAACAAAAATAAGTATAAAAATTAATATAATAAGTATGAATTTTAATTAGTACGTTATTTATATTAATTGTGATTAGTATATTATTAAATTATATTATATTATATTTTACGTAATTATCTTATCAAATTTGAAAAATTGATGGTTTAATATTAATTAATTTAATATTAATTTATATTATATTTTATATAATTATTTTATTAAATTTGAAAAATAAATGTCCTAATATTAATTAGCATAATATTAAATTATATTATATTTTACGTAGTTATCTTATTAAAATTATAAAATGGATGTCTTACTATTAATTAACATAACATTAAATAATTATATAACTATTAAAATTAATAACTTAAAAATATAAATTAATGCAAAATTTAAAGATAAATACTACTCATATCTGTATTTATTAGTGATTAAATTTTATTCAAATTTAAATACTACTTATTTGTATTCAAATAT
>CANYBF010614275.1:0-23305 GCA_948192965.1 Dalechampia spathulata
TACCACAATTCTTCCTTCTGGTGAAAGAAAGTGTTTACCTTCAGAGGAAACCCTTAATTGGCAAACCCAAAATTCCATCTCCCAAAACCACCTTCTCAAAACCATAGACCAAAAGCTAGATCAATCGTTAGCCTCAACCAACCAAATTACCAAACAGCTCATAGTTTTTGAAGAAACCTCTCAAACTCTTCACAGACAGTTCACCCAAAAGGTTGATACCTTGGATAAGGAGCTTTGTCAAATGATAGCCAACCATGATACATCTCCTTTGTTTTCTCAAAAGATACAGGAGATAGAATCTCTTAAGTGACAGCTGAAGGAGATTGAATCAGGCTATTCTCTATTCAGGCCTTAGCCAAAGCCCATGAAACCTTATACCTTTCCAACCTTTTCTAACCCAGCTCCACAGCTGTTTAATGCACCATCACTTTACTCTACTCCTTTTCAGCCACCATACTTAGCCCAAGACTATCCTAAACAGCAGTACTTCCTTGCCTCAGACCTGCCCAAACAACTTCGAGCCCAAAAGGAAGCCCAAGCTGTGCCAACTCTTACAACCCATCCATCCTCCAGTAAATCAGAAGAACCCAAGGATAAGCAGCCCATGTTCATGAACCTTGCTTTATCTGACTCAGACACTTCTGAATCAGAGCTCTCTGACTTCACTGATCCCTCTTCTCTCGAAGAAACTCAACAAATGGATGTCTCTAAGGTCATCATGATGGCCACACCAATTGTTGAAGAGATGGATGAATCTGGAACTACAGATACTCCTCCTCGAGGCCCTAATGTGCAGTCCACATCTAAGCCCATTGCAGGCCCATGGTTTACCCTTGATGATCTTCCTCCTGACCAATGGCGTTCTCGCATCTTGGAGTTTAATGCATGGATTGACCTTCAAATGAACCAACCTGGTACAACTCTTCAAGCAGTTTTAACTGACTTCACAACTCGGTTCACTGGCACTCTCAGGGAATGGTTCCAAAGCTTGTCAGTCTATGAAAGAACCACCTTTATTGAAGTACAGTAAGCGTATATGGCTCTCAATGGAATTCATCTACAATTCCTAGGTGACTACACGCTGATCCACAGACAATGTAAGCAGATCTTCTTTGAAAGAAAGTGTTGCTCCTACAATGCCAAGCACCTCAACTTTCATTACAAAGAGATGGCCAAGATCTACTATGAGATTGGTGGGGTCCATGATCCTAACTTGAAGTATACCTTTATCAAGTCTTTCCCGGATGAGATCCATGACAGCATCTACAATCTTATCCACGAAACAGGAAAAGATGTCTCACAAATTACTCTTGGTGAGATCTGGCAGTACGTTCATGCGAGTATCCAAAAGCTCTGCGCCCAGCAGCAGTTATATTCAAAAAGGTAGCAAAAGGTGACGTCAAGCTCACAAAGACATGTGATAAGCGGCATCTGAAGATTAAGCGTAAAGACAAGGCCTGTGATTGTAAGTCCAAGAAGTCTATACACTACAACTCTTCAAAAGGGCCTCATCAGAAACAATTCCGGCCCAAGAAATACAAGTTCTACAGAAAGAAGTCAACTCAATCATCTAAAGCTAACAGGTGTTACATTTGTGGAAAAATGGGACACTTTGCAAAGGCATGTCGACAGAATCCAAAGAAGACAACTCACCTCCTCCAGCAAGTGGCAGCTGTCAGTCCAACTACAGAGCACGATCTTGAGTCTATTTATAGCGAAGAGGATCAGCCTTCCCAGAGCACACTCTTCTCTCTTCCAGATTATTCTTCAGACTCAAACTCCTCTCTCTCAGATTCTGATTTCGAGTTCCCCACTATAAACACCATGGCCTCTCTTCCTTCTCTTCCTCTCAAACAAGAAAGGTTTGATCCTGACTTCCCTCACCTTCCTCCTGTACAGGAACACAGAATCCCTTATTGTTCCTCTGTAAATACAGCCATCCTATCTTACCTAGCCATCACAGTGATCCTGATAGTGATGCCCAACCTCCTTTCTCTAAACACCCTTCCACAGAATTTGAATCTGTACATTCAACCAAATCTGCAGATGAGGCAGATACAGCAACCTCTGCACATCCTCTTCCTCTTGTCTCGTGCAAAGTTTTTTCAGATAAGTATGCAAAGCCAATATCTACCATAGCTCTTCTTGATATCGGTTCCGCAGCAACCATGGTAAACCCCAACCTTCTTCCTCCTCATTGCTGGAAGAAGAGTCCTCATCGGTTTTCCACAGTTTCTGGAGAACCTTATATCACTAAGCTGAAATCTCGTCATAGGATTGGGATCCAGTTCTTCCCCAATTGTACAATCTGGATCAATGTTGCAGGTGACACACTCTTTGAAAGAGACATCTTGTTTGGTTTTGATGCCTACTGCCAGATCAAAAACCTCCGAATTCTTCCAGACGGCATCAGTTTCAAGGGACAATAGAAGCCTTATACCCTCATTCCAAGGTTATGTCTCCTATCTTCTGTTCCTCCTGACTTTACTTCCTTTCAAGACCTGTTCAGACAGTATTGTGTAGATTCTCACAAAACCTTCACCCATTCATCTCCTCTGTACAAAAACCCTGACTTTTTCATTACTCTCCCTTTCAAGCTAAACGAAGACATAAACCCAACCAAGGCTACACCACCCGGGTATGTCTCCTGCTGACCTAGCTCTTGCCCAATCCGAACTAAAAGAACTACTTGACCAAGGCCTAATCAAACCAACCCAGTCACCCTGGGCCTGTCAGGCATTTTATGTCAACAAACGATCAGAGCAAGTCCGTGAGAAGAAAAGGCTTGTCATCAACTATGCTCCACTTAACCATTTTTTAGCAGATGACAAATTCCCACTCCCCAGGATCTCAACTCTTCTTCAATAAATCAAGCATGCCAAGTACTTCTCTAAATTCGATCTCAAATCTGGATTCTGGTAGCTTGGCATACATCTTGAGGAACGCTATAAAACGACTTTCTGTGTGCCTAACGCACAATACCAATGGACTGTCATGCCCTTTGGTCTCAAGACTGCTCCCTCCATCTTTCAGAAAGCCATGGTTCGAATCTTCCAACCTCTTCTACCTTCCTGTGTCATCTATATAGATGATATCCTCCTCTTCTCTCCCACCATTGATGAACACCAAGCACTTCTTAAAAAATTTCATTCCCTGGTTCATTCTTATGGTGTCATGCTCTCTGAGAAGAAATCCTACATTGGCCAAAAGGAGATAGATTTTCTTGGCCTCGTCCTACGAGATGGACAGTACCAGCCTGGTCCACACTTAACAAAACAGGTGACCACATTTCCTGAAACCAACTTATCTAGGAAGCAGATCCAACAATTCCTCGGAATGATCAACTATATCCGAGACTTCCTTCCTGAAGTTGCCAAGCACACGTGTCACCTATCCTGCATGCTCAAGAAGAATGCCCCTCAATGGTCTTGCATTCAAACCGAAGCTGTAAGGTAGCTCAAGGTCTTAGCCATGACTCCTTATGTATTAACCATACCCAAAGACGACAGCACCCTAATTCTCAAGATTGATGCCAGTGACACAGCATGGGGTGCCATCCTTCTCGAGAAAAAGGAAACTGTAGAGTTCCTGTGCAAGTTTGCCTCAGGAACATTCTCAGATGCAGAACTCCACTACCATTCTACCATTAAAGAGGTCTTAGCAGTCAAACAAGGTATAAAGAAATTTGAATTCTTCCTACCCTCTCGCCACTTCATCATCAGAATGGATAATTCTGCATTCCCTCGAATCCTTGAATACAAAGGCAGGCATCTTCCTGACAGACATCTCCTCAGGCTTTCTGAATGGTTCTCAAGGTATGACTTTGAAGTTCAGCACATAGCAGGTGAGAAAAACCTGATCCCAGATTTTCTTTCCCGTTTATCAAAGCCATTGCCTCTAGTCTCCAACGAATCTGTAGGCTCAATCATGATGGTTCTTCCTTATACACCAGACAACCATCCTGATCTTCCAGCAAACTATGATGTCCCAGAAATTGAGACATGGGCCTTCCAACAGATTATGAGAACATATTCAAGAGTGAATCCATGATCTCAGGATTTCTGTTCACTCTATCCCTGGAGACAGATTCCTATTCTATCTCCAGAGTTCCCACATACTCAGGCTGATTTATGGTATCTCTGGTGTCTTACTACCATTTATCATCAGCCAGTAGAAATCCCTCTTTTACCCACACTCTGGTGGATAAATAAAGATGGATACTCCTCTAATCCTCTCTGGATCTTCTTGTCTTGGTTCCAACCAGTGTCAGCTTGGACTACATCCCTCCTTACCTGGGTCAAGGAAGAACAACTATTCAATGGTAGAAATTTAGATCTTGTCCAACAATACATTGCTATAGTCTTCCTTCACAAGCCCTATGTCACTCCCGACTATGTTCAACCATCAGTGACTCATTGGGGTAATTTCCCTAATACTTTCCCTGGAATAAATCATCAGGATTAATACTACCTTCTTCAAGCAGTAAATCTTGCCAACAGGGTTCATAATCTCAGACATCCCCTGTTAAGCATGCAGTTTGATCCAGAGGCTTTCCCAGACGATAACATCCATGGAAGTATGAACACTTCACAATTCTCTGATATTGCCCAGATTCCTAATCCAGAAGATTCCCAGTTCTAGGACTCACAGCCAAACAACACTCCGTTCGACTCTTTAGATGCTCCATCCACCTCTTCCAACATCAGGGCCCACTCTCAAGCCTTTGATGAAATTATTGAGCGAAGAAGATGACAAAGAAGATAAGGTTACTGGTATCTAAGTGGTCCTGTCAGACCCACCAGTTAATGACCTTTCACGTCATCCGAAAAATCAAAAAATGCTTTCGGCTCCTTTCAATAATGCATTTCCTTTATGTCACTTTTGTTGGCCATGATAAGATTCCCTCTTATCTTCTGCCAAAAGTTGTTTGTCTTCTTGTAATAATGGTCCAGATAAGGCTTATCCTTATCTTTTACGTGTCTTTGTATTATTCGCTGTAAGAAAACAAGTTCTCCAAAGGTAAGGCTCAGCCCTGCCTATAAAGATGTAAACTCTTTCGTTGAGAAGGCAGACTCCTACTAAGCAATAAACTTCTTTCTTCTTATACTTCTTCCTATGGCTTTCTAAGCTTTCTCTTATGCTTTCAAACTAAAATAGCTGATATGTCAACTAAGTCGTCTTCATCTTTCTCATGATCCTTACTAAATTCTTGGTTCTTACAGAGATAGTTTTTGGGTTTGTTCTGTCTTTCTCATGATCTCTTGTTCTTTGTAGATGCTTTAGGGCTTGATCTGCTCTTTATTATGTTCTTATCAGATGTTTGAGGTGTAGTATCCTGAAGCCTGAGAAAAGTACCATGGTAGGGAAAAGAAAAGGGTGTAGATGGAGAACAACGTCTTCATTCAGTAAGGGTATAGATCTAGAGTTCAGAACACTTTTACATCTTCAACTATAACAAGAGGGTTCAGTTTTTGATTCAGACACTATTAACTTTCACACTCTGTGAAAATAAGATAAAAAACCTCTTCAGCCAGTCAAGGTTGATAGGTTTTGAGAACTCATTTCCTTCTAAATCTGAAATACGGATAGTGCCTTTGGACAGGATCTTTTTAACCAAGAATGGGCCCTCTTAGTTAGATCTGAATTTCCCACATAGGTTACAAATAGCCAATCTAACTTGCTTCAGAACAAGATCACCTTCCCGTATAGTAATAGGCTTAACCTTCTTGTTGAACACATTTGCCATGCACTTCTTATAGAGCTATAGATGATAGAAAGTCTTCAGTTGCTTCTCATCCATAGCAACCAATTATCAATACTTGGTCCTCTTCCACTCAACTTCTGGCAACTGAGCTTCCAAAATAACTTGAAGTGACTTCAGCTCCACCTCAACTTGTAATACGGCTTCTGCTCCATAAACCAAAGAATATGGGGTAACACCTATAGGACTCCTTGTAGTTGTTCTATAACCCTACAAAGAAAGTGACAACTGCTCATGCCAATCTTGTTAAGTCTACACAATCTTGGCCAAGATCCACTTAATCGTCTTATTGGCCACTTCGACTAATCCATTAGGTTGAAGGCGATATTGAGAAGATTGGTGATGCTCGATCCTATATGTGTCTAACAAATCAAACACCTCACCTTGGCACTACACTCCATTATCAAACATCAAGTGATGTGATACCCCATATTAGCATACGAGATTCTTCTTTATGAACTTGGCAACCTACTTTGCCCCTAGTTTACTGTAGAATTCTGCCTCTACCTACTTAAAGAAGTAATCAACGGCCACTAATATGTATCGATGCCTATTAGAAGCATTAAGATGGATCTCACCTATGATATCGATTCCCTAGGCTGAGAAAGGCCATGGCATTATCAAATTTTGCAATTCAATTGGTAGTATGTAACTTGGATCTCCATGAATCTAGCACTTATGACATCGTTGCATAAACTATATGTAGTTTATCTCTATGGTAAGCTAGAAATACCCTTGGTACAAGATATTTCTATACAAAGTGAATCCATTCATGTGGGACTTACAAACACTGACGTGCACTGTCTGTATGACTATTTTGATCTCCTTCCCCGATATGCATTAAAGTTACAGACCATCAACTGTTCTTTTGTAGAGAACACCATGATGCTAGGTAAAGTGGCTGTTAGCCTCCACAAAGCTAGCTTCTCAGTCTTATAAGCTTCCTCCAGATAAGCATCGATTCTTAGAAAGTTCATGATATCAGCATACCATGGAGTCTCATCTTATTGGTCTAGCATCATAACTCATTCTCCCTTATAGTAAAGAATCCTTGACTACTCAATGAACACAGGTTGAACTTACGCTGTGGTCACTCATATATTGAAGATAGTATGGCCAATGCATCAGCCATCCGATTCTTATCACATGGAGTGTGAACAAACTAACATGAGCTAAAATTGCAAATCATGAGCCTCATGTATTCAATAGAAGGCTTGAGCTTTTCTTCTTTAACATCCTACTCAATTGTGGACTGATGAATGATAAGCATTGAATCACTAAATACCTCTACATCTTGGACACTTATTATCAGAAATGCTTTAAGTCTGAATAGACATGTTTCATACTTAGCAATGTTATTGGTGACTGGGAAGCTCAACTACTTCAAAAGCATAATTAGTTCACCTTTAGGAGTGATCAACATAACTTCTATGCCTGCACCTCTTCTATTGACCCTGCCATCAAAATGCAACTGCCATTTTTAGACATCAACTACCCTAAAGTGCTCATCTAGGAAATTTAGTTCAAATGTTTCAGAATCATCCACCTACCTAGATGCTAAGAATTCAATAATTGTTCTACCTTTGATCACTAAACTCTGATAACAAGATTAGCCACCTAGAAAGCTTCCCCACCAATGAAGGAGCTTCATACAAGTACTTCATAGGATTGACTTTACAGATCATCTGAACTTGGTATGATTGGAAGTAATGTCTAAGCTTCTTAATGACCTAGATAATAGCCATGCACAGCTTCTTAAACGTGTTGTATTTGCATTTTTTTGGCAACAATTTCTTACTTTAGTAGTAGATAGTATGTTCAACTCTAGCTTTATTCTCCTAAGCCATCATAGCGCTTACTAATTCTTCTCCAAAGCTAGATAGAGCAACAATGGTTTTCTCGACTGAGGCAGCTGCAGAATTGATAAGTTAGAGAGATGATGCTTCACCCTCTCAAATGGAAACTGGTAGTTCTCATCCCAAACCAAAGGTTGGTTCTTCCTCAAAAGTTTAAAGATGGGCTCACAAATAGTAGTGAGCTTAGTAATGGATCTGTTGATGTACTAGAGCTGCCTTAAGAATTCCCTGACTTTGGTCTCAGTTCTAGGAATAGACATCTCATAGATCAACTTTGCCTTGTCAGGATCTACCTTGATACTCCTTTGGCTAACCACATGACCCAATAGCTTTTCAGATGCCACCCCAAATGTGCACTTCTTTGAGTTCAACCTGAGCCCATACTTCTCAACTCATATGAGAAATCTACCAAGAGTAATCGAATGCTCTTCTCTAGTGGGAGACTTCACCATCATATCATCCACATAGACTTTGACCTCCTTATGGATTAGATCATGCAATAAGGTTATTGTGGCTCTTTGATAGGTAGCACCTGCATTCTTCAAGCCAAAGGGCATTACCTTGTAGCAATAGGTCCCCCATTCTATAATGAAAACTATCTTCACCTTGTCAATAATGGCCATGAGGATCTGATTATACCTAGAAAACCCATCAATAAAGGAGTACATAGGAAGACCCTGACCCTACCATCTTTCGTAGGAACTGAAACCACATTGGCTAACCATTTAAGATAGTTAACCACTTCAAGGAACTTAGCATCCAACTAATTTTAGATGTCCTCCTTAACCTTTTGAGCCCATTCTGATCAAAGTTGATGCAGCTTTTACTTAACTAGCTTGAACTTAGGTCTGATCAAAATTCTATGTTTTGTTATAGTTCTATTGACACCCAACATGTCTTCATAGCCTAGAGCAAAGGCTTTTATATGCTATTTTAATACTCTAATGATTTATGTTCTCTCATCAGGTATTCTCTGATGCAATCTGAAGAGGACAGGGCCTATCACCTGTGCCAATGTTAACAATTTCAATGCATGATGCATTAATGTTGAAAATGCTCATATAATGTTCATGTTCATGCATAATGCTATCAGAATACACATCGTAAACATAAGCAAAGCTAATTTTCATTGCATTAAACTTTGAAGGGATTACATCATCATCAAATAGTATAGAGATAGGAACATCATTATCCTTATATAAAAATCTCACCAAAAGTACTATCTACAAGTGTAGTCCTTGTAGACCTTCTAAAGAAGCAAATCCTCCATATCCAAGCTTTGTAGATTGGACCCAGTATGACAACTGTAGTAGTCTCTGGTTCAAGGAGGTTGGTAGTGAGATTAAAAATATCACCAAAGATCTGAAAAACATCATTAGGACTGATGGTAGAAGAAGTAGCAGTGACCTTCTTGAACACTGTCAAGGCTGATAAGTCACAAACATTACTAAAGAAGGTGAATTACTGGTCAAAGAAATCATTTGAGTTAGGCAACTCAGGAGCAGGATCATGCTATGTCTCTCCCTGGACAACGACAACCATCTTGCATTCTTCCAACTTATTCAAAGTATAGGGATCTAACTCAATGTAATAGCTCTCCTCCTACATGGCTGTAGGGATGTTGAACTCTGTTGCTAAAGTTCATGTTACGCAACATCTTCCATGAAAGGACTTGATTGGTATGAGTATGACTCAGTTTCTCCTATGATAGCAATTTGAAAACCAATCATGAGAGGGACATCCTCTCTGATGTAGGCTAGGGCAACCTCATTATCTATGACAATAGTAACCACACCCTCATCATATGGAAAATTGATCTTCTGGCCTTCTGGTGCAGGGGTGGAGCCTAATAGCATAGCAAACAACACTATAATGTCGAGAACTGACTTAATCAGCCTGAAAGTAATAGTGGTAGTGAAGGTGCCATTAACCTCCCATTTAGACTTATCATAAGCCTTGATAATAGTTTTGGATGGCCTCAAGTCTAAAAGCGGATCCCAAACTTAGGTAACACCTTGAGAGGATAAACATTGATATTAGAACTATTATCCACCATGATGTAAAGAGTAGAGAAGTTCATGAAATGAACCTTGATGAAGAGTGCCGTCTTGTAATGGATACCTTTGGCCAATAAATCTACATTTGAGAAAGTGATCATGCTAGATCGTAACTCCCAGTTCACCAATTGACTCTTCATGATGAAGGCAGAGGCAAATAGAGAAATTCTCATACTATAAAATGCCTCAATGATGGCCTGTTGATTCTACTAGGAGGATAGCACCAAGTTTTAAATGTTGATGTTAGCTTATGTCTTCTTCAATTGCTTGATGACTACATTCTCAAGCTAACCAACCTTATTAGTAGGTTACAGAGCTAGAACACTACTTGGACTAGCCTCATCCATAGTAGGTCTAGCCTTAATCTGCTTCTTTAGAGCATTGGAGTTCTTCCTGAGGGAGTGAACACCTTACCACTGTGAGTCATGTTGCAAACTCGAGAGAACATCTTGTTGGCACTTAACCCCTTCTGCTGCTTAGAAGATTTAGATGTTAGCTTGGCTGTCTTAGGAGTCCTAGTCAACTCACATTTCTTAGAACTCTAAACCTGTGCCAATTTAGACTTAGAGGAACCTTGAGTAGCTATAGACTCATCCTTTAAGCTATCATACCATATGTTAATGGCACCAATATCAAACCCACTGCTAGGTTAAAACATGATAGTAGGTAGCTAAGCAATCTCCTCATTATTGAGGGGAGAGAAAAAGTTAAGAACTAGGGATTCTATTAACCTTGATTAGAGCATGTAGGTGTGGTTGGCTTTGTAGCAGTTAGGCAATGGGTTTGTCTTGGTTGAGGGTTTGGATTTCTCAGGATCTTCAAGCTCATCTGAATCAATAAGGTCCTAAATGATCTGCTTAAGAGAATGGTAGTCACTAGTGTTGTGGCCATGATACTGGTGGTAATGGTAGTAGGTTTTGGTATTTACTAAGGCTAGGGGTGGTGTTTGGAAGTTTGGCTTTGTAGGCTTAATGAGTTTGGCTTTGAGAAGTACCCAAAAACCTTGGAAAGTGGCATCCTAAGATTCGAGTACCTTCAGGACTAGGTAGTGTTTCAGAGCATGGGATTCAATGTTTGCAAGGCATTTATGTAATGGGCTTTGTGCTGTGTTTGGGTGTATGTGGTGGTTTTGGGTTTAAGGAAGGAAGGCTCCTTTTTCTTCAACCCCTCGGTCTACTCAATCTATTGGCTGATAGAGTATATGTCCTCAAAGGTATGGAATGTCTAATACTTCAGCTTATCTTGATATAATGGTAGTGACCCTATAATAAGCTTATTGATCATGTCTGATTCAGATGGATTTTGTTTAACCAGCATAGCTTTGTCCACCCACTGGCTAAAGTCATCCATAAAAGACTCATTAGCTTTCTATTTCACCATCTCTAGATCAAGTAGAGGAACATCGAATCAGAATTTAAACCTATACTACTTATAGAAAGTAATACAGAAAGGCTTTCTCTCAACCATGGTTGCCTTATTGAGACTGTGATACCAGACCAGCATTGGTCCCTCAAGAGAAATGAAGAAGAGTTAGACTATCTGCTCATCCAATAGATCTGTAGTACTCATTATCATCATGCAGGTCTTGAGATGATTCTTTGAATCCCTAACCCTATTGTACTTATGAACATTTGGAAGCTTGAACTTAGTAGGTAGCCCCTTAATAGCCCAGATAGAGAACTTATCAAAGTTAAGATAAGACCCCATGCCCTTGGTTTTCATGATAGACCACAGATATTCTATCTTTTATTCTAAAGTAGAGGTCTCAAACTTGCAAATGTCATACATATGAAGTGAGACCTCATCATCTGTCTCAGCATTATATAGATTAACCACTTTCCCCTTATCCTTCATAAGAGTTGGCAAGGTGATGAAATCTCTAGGTCTAAGAGCTTTCTGGATCTATTGTTGCAAAAAAGTCTTGAATTCATTGGTCAAGAGCTTGGCCATAGACTAGTTGATGAGCTACTGTACTACAACTAGCGAAGCATCATCTAGCATTAAGTAGAAAGTGTCTGATGAAGATGCAACATTCTTAGCAAGCTATGAATCTAACATGGTCTACATATGATAGAGAGAGTTAGTATGAATGCATGTGTATGCGTATGCAATTGCATATAATGCATAGGATACGACATATAGGATGTATGCATAACCTATTCTAGGAAACATCCAGAATTATGGCTGTAAAAGAAAGCGGTTAGTGAAAATTATGCATGAGCATGCATGTATGCGTGTTGAACAGAAAACATGAAAAGGTTAGTGAACACGTAGCATACAACAACACTCCTTGCCACCCTTATATCTCCATGGAGATAGGTCAATCCAAAATCTCCTAGGTAGGATACTAACTTGGAATTATACTAAGAACTCGAGGCATGAAACTCATAGTATGTAAGGTGAATAAAAGATAATCATTGTCTAATCATATAAGGTATTACGACAAAAATCTAACAGCATTTTGACATGATTATATTGCTACAATAAGAGAATGCCAATGGAATAGGCATGAGGTTATGCAAACAATACAAAATCATGAGAGGATTTTGACACTCAGCAAAGCAAGATGGCATGATCATATTATTATGATAAAAGAATGCCAATGGAATAGGCATGAGGTATGCAACCAATATAGAATCATAAAATGATTCTCACTCTTAGCAGAGCAATATAAAGTGAGAAAAGTGGTCGGATTTAGGCAAATCCACTGATATGATAAGACATAGAGCCATATAGTACGTAAATAAAGGGTCTCAGTTTTGAAATGTTGCTATGGTCAGCTACATGGGCTTTAGTCTAGTAAGAACAAGCTAAGGTCCCCCACCATGTTATCCATAACTTATCTAACTAAATGGAATCATTGATATAGGACTATACCTAGCATCTATCCATCAAGAATCATCAATGGTCAATAGTATAAGGTAGCGAGTGGTGAAGGCAAACTTGCTTTCTTGAGGAGTTGAATGGAGTCCAAGGTAATCATTCACCCACAATCACCAGTTTGACATAGGATAAACAGTGGTGTGCATATGTAATTTGTGTATGTGATATGCAATACAATTACCCCAACTAGAATAGGAAATTTGATATGAAACTTAAAGATTTCAATGCCACCACACTTTCACCATAGGTCCCTAATGGAGTCACCACTATGGGTAAAGCTTTCACGACAACCTAGAGCGAGGCTTGCAACACACTGATCGAGGGCCCGCTTAGAGCAAAAATATAGCCTTCTCAAGGGGCTACCTTGAGGAATGAGATGAACTCAAAAGAGTCATAAGATGGAGTCTCCATCGAATGGCTCTAGATTTGGTTCAACCGACCCATTAGCATGAGTGCTAAGTCAAACCCTTCAGAGATGGGTTTGGGTGGTGAAGATCTATTCACTCAGAGTTTTAAGTTTGATTTTACCATTTTAATTGAGTTAATTATCCTAAGCAGGTGAGCATTCATAAGCATGAAATAAGCACAAAATGAGGAATAGTATGGCAGCAATCATGGTTGATATAACATGGTAAAAATGATGTAGCAATCATAATATAGCATGATATGGCAATCATGGCATGAAATATGACATATGCATGGCATTTGAGATGACATGGCATAAGCATGACATATGAGATGACATAGCATAGGCATGACATATGAGATGACATGGTATAAGCATGACATATGAGATGACATGGCACAAGCATGACATGTGAGATGACATGGCATAGGTATGACATATGAGATGACATGGCATAGCATACATCATATAGCAATGATAAAATGAGCATGGCAGCATGAATGAAAATAATAAAAATGGCCCAAAGAAAGGGATTGAGGAAGATAGAGGATAAACTATGAAATAAGGCTAAATTATACATGTCGGGGGAAATAAAATAGAAGCCTATTCTATTACATAAAATCTTCAACGATACAAAATTCAGGACATTAAGCAATGTCTCATCCACTTGGGAAAAAGTCAATCTCAAGCAATATGAGCCAAAAATGCACAAGTTATAATGCAAAAATTTAAGTAAAATCATTAGTAGTAAATAAAATTTAGAATTAGGTCGACTAATTCGATGCCACATGGAAGTATAAATCAAGAGCTGAAATTTGATAAATGTAATGGCAGCAATCATAAAAATGTGAATAAACAAGAGTCAAATCATGAAAATCATGCAAAAATAATCAATTTCAGACAAAATCAATCAATAGTAAAACTAAACTTTTCTAATATCACATGAAACATCACTTAGAAACAAATCAATGTCCAATCAAGCTAAACATGTCAAGTGACAACATTAAACATAACTAAGATAGCATTAATTGAGAATTAAATGATTTAATGGTAAAATCATAAGTAATTGATCATCGCATAATGAATTGGGAGTTACTAACATCACATAAATGCCAATTGAAGATAGTAAACTCAACCAATCAATGCCAATAATGTCAAACATCATAAATCAATAAATTAAATAAGCATTTAACTTGAGAAATATGATTTAAAAGCCAAAATTGATGAAATATGAATGATTTATGATAAAATCATATCATTAAGGCTACTATGAAGCCTCTAATGCTACTGAGAACTTTAAAACATATCAAGAAACAAGAGAAAAATATCATTTTTTGATAAAAATGGATGCTATGTGTGCCACACATAGCATGATATGCACCACATATAAGCTATGTGTGGCGTGCATCATATGATGTGTGCAATATATAATTAAGCAGATTCAAAGAAAAAGATGTTTTTAAGCAAACATGAATTTAAACCTAAATGTTAGCATATTAAACAACCATGGCAGATCATTTAAGGCATGAATAATCAATAGGATCCATAAAAACTCACTGATTGAAGCTAACGATCAAAATCAAGTCAAAAATCAAAAACCCATCATGAAATCAAGAAGAAAAGAAGGAAAGAATAAGCATTCAACTCACCACAATAGATTAGGCTTTTAGATCTTGATTCCAAACATGATCAGGGATTTAAATGGGATTAATTAGTCTCTAATCCTATATTAGTTACTTAATTAAGTGCTTAATTAAGTAAGTGGTTAATTAGGTAGAGTTTAGATGTAATTTCTTAATTTTTGAACCTTTTTCCCTAAATACAAGGCATATATTTATAGGTGAGGGTGATAGAATTGAGAAAATCACATTAGTAATATGGGATTCTAGAAATGTTTAAGCCATATGCATAGTACATAATGTTATATGTGCAACATATAGCCCAGCAAAATGCTATATGCACAGCATGTAGCAAGAGATGCTAGTATGACCCAATTTTGACCTATATATGCCACCCAATGTAGGCACATTGGAATATAGGCCATAGGTCAAACAAGTATCATTTAGGACCCTAAGATATGGTGTCATATAGAGCACATTAGATTTACTCAAGAAAAGGCCACCCACCATGCGTATATTTTCAAAACATGCACAACATGTAGCACTATATGCTGCACATATCATGAAATGCATGCTATGTGCTCCGCCCTCAACAAGTAAAATATAATATGCTCTACATGTCCAAAACACTCAAGGGAGGTTGAAAGGCATGTGTACAAATCGAGGTTGACATCAGGGACCTGTACCAAGTCAAATCGATAAAAACCCAAAACTGCAGTGCACAGGTGAAAAGTGAGGGTCAACAAATACTAATTGGAGGCTGTTCAAGATGTCAAGGAAAATTTGTTACTTATTATCATCATTATCATGTTGAGATCTTTATTACTATGGTTCATTTGATTATTGCAAAGATGAATAATCAATTTAATGAAATATCTACAAAGTTATTGCAATGCATTACTTATCTTAATCTAAGAAACTCTTTTGATAAATTTGATTGTGACATGCTTCTTCAAGTTGTTGAGATTTACTTGGAGGATTTCTTTGTGTTTAATCATGTAGTATTAAAACAACAACTTGACATATATGTTTATCATATTAGAAATAATAATGACTTCTTAAGTTGTCAAGATCATTCAAGTCTTATTGTGAAGATGGTTCAAATAGATAAATATTTGATTTTTTTATTGATTTAGCATCTCATCAAGTTAACATTAATCTTACTAGTGATAATAACAGTAGTTGAAAGAGCATTCTCAATAATAAACATTATTAAAACAAAATTGTGGAATAAAATAGATGATGAATGGTTGAATGACATGATAGCGTGTTATATTGAGTGATATATATTTAAAGGAATTGATAAAGAAAAAATTCTACAACATTTTCAAAACATGCAAAATCGAAGAATTCAACTTCCTTCTCACTCATGTTAGTAATTGTTTGTTATTTCTTTAAAAATTATTACAGATATATTAGTATTAAAATTGTTGATAAAATTTTAATTCATATGGTACATATTTGTTTAAAATTTAACCCTCTTTTAATGAATTTATGGCTTCACCACTGATTATTAGGCACTAGTGTCTTTGTTTGTGCTAAAATAAATTTTATCTATTTAATTAATTAAGGTGGTTAGATAAATTAAATAAATCAAATTTATTTATCATTTGAATTGATTAAATAATTGAGCCATTAATTAATTTAATAAGTCTTAACTTACTTTTAGCCTAATCTAAAAAGCTCAAATAATTTAACCAATTCAAAAGAGAATTCTAGAAGCTCAAAGTAGGGTAGTTATTGTAAAACCAGAGGTATGATATGATGGATTGTTTTATAGAGAAGTTAGTACATAAAAAAAATAGTTATATGAACTTTAGGATAAAGGAATTAATGCAACATAAATAAAATAAGGAGTCAAAAGAAAGATGATACCTCAATCATTATAAAAAAAATCACTCTACTTAAATATTCAACATTTTTAGATTAAGCAAACTTTCTTTTAGCTTTCAAATTTACATTATCTTTTTATTTGATTGCAAATATTATATTTAATTTAAATAATTATCATATATTTCTTCCTTGAGACATGTCTAATATTAATTAATTAACAAGTGTGTCTTCTATGACTTTTATTAAGTTTTACTTATTATAAATTTTTAAGGTTGTTCCATATTTCAAGCTTTAAAATCATCTTTAATATGGTTTATATTGTAATTTGTAGATTTTCAATCATATGGTGATAAAAACATATTGCAACAGTTCACAGATATATAACATGGATAGGAAACCCATAATGAACATAACATGCATTTAATATTAGAAAATATCATAAAAACTCCTCAAATGATATTCATATGAAATTAATTTACAATACTTAAAAATTATTTATATGTCTATGCTTTTTTTAAGTTGAATATTCTTTCAAACTCATAAATTGTTCATTTTAAATTGATAAATTGTTTTCTCTAAGAATTTTTGGTTGTACTATAGTTTGTCATCATTGATATTTAATTGATTTGCATGATTTTTATTGCCTACTTATATATTACATAAACACTATATTTATTAAGCATGCTATTTTATTTATCATTAATTGTCAATATTAAACGCTCATATAATTTATCATCACTGTTTATTTTTCATTACTTTAAATTGGTTTAAATATGGATTTTCATAGGTTTAAATTTGCAAGTCTATGTCATTATTTAGATAAATTTTAGTACTTTATTTTTATATTTAGAATTAAAAAACTTAATTTTGATAGAAGTTGGATGATTTACTTGAAAAACATTTATAACCTATCTAATTTATTTTGCTTTACATATAAAGTAAAATTTTATAGTTAAATTTTTTATTCTCTTTTTTTATATTTCAAACTAAGGATAAAATGAATGTTATTCAACTTCTAATTAAATATATATCGTTACTATAGGCCATAGAGTTAAAAAAATAATATTCTTTTTTTAAATATATTCAATTTAATAAATATTTTATTCTCTATGATTATAATTTATATTAACAAATTGCATAAATTCATATCAAGTTTAACAAAATAATAAATTTTTGTAATTTTCATAGATTACAAAAGTATTAATATTTTTCTTTTCATCAAATCTTGTGAGGTCTAGACACTCGTTTTATGAAATCCTAGAAAAGGCAACACTAAATTTATAATGCTTTGGCATAACTTTGCTTACATCCACTTACCTAAGCAAATAATTAAGGTTTACACTATTCTTTCAAGAATATGCAAATTAATTCTTTACACTAGAATCAAAATCCTAGTATTTTTAAGGCATACATGTTAACATTGTATTTTTTCCCCTTGCATGCTTAGTTGCCCTTTTTGGGTACATGTTTAAACTTGTTTCCTTATTAGGATAGCTTGATACAAGATCCCGTTCCTGAGATTAAGTACACATTAGTTTTATGTCATCATATGTCATTAGAGCCTACAGTATGACCATCATTTGGCCTATGTAAGGTGACACCCTTGGTGGGTCTCCCTACATATGCTTAGTTGCCCTTTTTTGGCAAGTATTGTAACTTGTTTTTATATTAGGATGGCTTGACATGGGTTCTTATTCCCAAGATTAAGTTGCATACATGAACTTTGTATACTCACATGTCATTTTGGCTTATGGTATGCTCACTGTTTAGCCTATGTAAGATAACACCCTTGGTGGGTCTCCAACTAGCATAGTTGGAGGAAGGAGACTTTATCCCATATTGCTAACCTAGGGTTGGCATACCTCCTAAGGCTCCTATAAATACCCTTGGGTATTAGCTTTACATACACATATTCTAACATAGAATAATATTTTAATTTTAAGACACTAAGATCTTTTAGAATTAAAATACACCTAAGGTTTAGTGATAAATTTGATTCACTGAAACCCTAAGCTTTTGGGAATTTGGAGGAAAGACTTCTAGCCTTAGTAAGTCATATCTTTCTTCAACTTTTCTTAATTTAATTTTGTTTTACTACCATGTTTAGCTTATGTCATATTTACCTTTACTATCATGTTTAGTTTATTGTCATATTTAGCTTTACTGTTATGTTTAGCTTATTGCTATGTTTAGCCATATATAGCTTATTGCTATGTTTAGCTTTACTACCATATATAGCTTATTGCCATATTTAGCTTTACTGTCATATTTAACTTATTACCATATTTAGCTTTATTGTCATGTTTAGCTTATTATCATATTTAGCTTTACTGTCATGTTTAGCTTATTGTCATATTTAGGTTTATTGTCATGTTTAGCTTATTGTCATATTTAGCTTTACTGTCATGTTTAGCTTATTATTATATTTAGCTTTACCACCATGTTTAGCATACTTGTCATGTCTAGCTTTACTATCATGTTTAGCATTCTTGTCATATTTAGATTTATTGCCTTAGCTTTATTGTCATAAACAGATTATTGTTATAAATAGATTGTTTCCATAATTGGACTTGCAATTATTTTTATATTTGGAAATTTCCATATTTGGCATTATTTCTATATTTAGCACTTTCCATATTTGGCATACTTTCCATGTTTGGAACTTTCCTTTTTGGAAAATTTCATTTTTATACTTTCCATATCCATACATTAGGACTCGTGCTACTCAAGGATTTCTTAAAGTGAAGGAGATATTGCAACATATCTTGAAATTTATGTAAAAATGAAGAACCATATGCAATAGAATATTATTATTTTATTATGTTCTTTTTCCCTAGGTTGTATTATTTTTACATCTCCTATGTATCCCTCTATCTCTTTCATCGACCATTATTCTTAAAGTTTTGTTTTATATGGATGGTTTTATTTTACTTTGCTATTATATGTGCCCTAATATATACCATATCACATGCCACCTCACACACAATTATCCTATATCATATGTCACTATGTCATATCACTTTCCATGTTATATACCACTATGTCATCTATGCCATATCATATGTCATTATATCATGTCATATCGTTTGCCACGTCACATGCCATGTTAAATGCCACATCACACATATATCACTATGTTATGTCATGCATATGCCATGTCATTATACTATGTCATCACTTCACATGTCATACATATGACATGCCATCCAAATGCTATATAGCCTTATATGTCATTATACTTTCTATGTTATGCTTTGCCTATTACTATAACATGTCACATTACATGCTTACTTTTATATGCTTGCTTGCTCGCCTGCCTAAGGTAATTAATCCCAACTATAATGGTAAAATTGATCTTAGAAACTCATAAAAATAGATCTTTACCACCTGAATCAATCTCTAATAGCACTTAGCTATGGGTCGATTGAACCAAATTTGAAACCATCCGATGGTGACTCCTTATGATTCTTTTGAGTCCATATCATTCCTCAAGGTAGCCCCTTGAGAAGATTGCACTTTCATTCCAAGTGGATCCCTGATCTATAAGTTTTGCAAGCCTTGCTCTAAGTTGCAGTAAAAGCCCCACCCATAATACACTCAAATCTTTATAATAAAAATTAACTCACAATTAATTCTCTTAAATTACTACATTAATCCTAATTAATGACTCACCAACCCGAATCAAAATCCAAAATACAAAACCAAGCAAGAGAGCTAGAGATATTTAATGTAAAGAGAGATAATACAAAATGATTTAAGAAATCAAGTTACTTACTTAATAAAAGTAGTTTCAACCAATAAATATCCTTATCTCTCATTAAAGATTCATTACACTATGCATTTAATGTGTTTAAACTTGTTACAGTCTATTTTAAAATAAGATCAAAAATTATATTTATAAGTCACATACATCATACAGCTAAGTGGTATGATCATATGTGTGTTTATAAGATAGAACATCTAAGAGAAAATTTTAATAATAACAAGTTGTATGATCATATGGGCTAAGTGTATGGTTGTACGATTACTTACTGCCTAAACTTTAATACAAACTATTAGCTAAAACATGTTATGGTACACTCGTACCAATAGGTGGTATGGTTGTACCATCAACTACTTGACATATTTTCATAAAAACTTAGGAGAGAATGGTTTGTTAACATCAAAATATACTACAAGGGTTCTAAATAATCTAACAATCTCTCCCTTTTTGATATTGAAAAACAAAGCTCCCCCTCAAAACAAGCATATATGAAAGTCTCACATGAACATAACATATTCAACACATTTCACATTAATATAACATTTCCAATATAAATTGTTTACATAAACATATTGTCTATAAACATAACATAGAGGCCAATAAAGTAATATTGAAAATTAGAAATCAATAAGAAAAAGAAGAACACCAAGCAAATAAAATATAAAGCAAAGATGATTTACCATACTATATCACTTATGTATGATGAACATGAGCAAAGACAATTTGCTATAGTATGTCACTTATGTATGATGAACATACTCTCATAGAATGATTGATAAATTCCATATCATTTGGTATCTATTAATCATCCCATAAAGGATGAGTACAATTTTCTTTTTTGGAATGTAGTTCTCTTGTTGTGTAATACATTTCTAGTACGTGTCACTTGTTCAACAATATATGAATGTCACATGATTATGTATTATATCTTTAGATGCCTCTGGTTTACCATAACATCTATCAAGCATTTTCATCATATATAAACTAACATCATAAGTATAGTTTAAGAACTACCTCTAAAGTTTATATGGTTATTTACAAGTGGACAATTACACAATTGGTAAATTTACATTACTATCTTTAATATGTTTATGTACATATGATAATTTAAAACCTACTGGAGTCTTTGAATTGTAAAGTGTCACCTACAGATGACTGATCAATCTCTCTTTATCCCAATGATGCTAACTGACGTTCATCAAATGATAAACATTGAGTATAAAACTTAGTGGTACCTAAAAATGTACAAATATTTTAAATAATCATCTTAGGTAATGTACAATTTATATAATAATAGCAAATATCATAATGACTTTAATTTATTAATGCATTTCATTAATGTACTGTAAGTTCATTCATAATGGAATAACATTTAATAATTATTCTAGCATTTTGTATAATTCCATCCTTAGAATCATACCATACATCAACTCACCTTCCTAGTCTTATTTCATGAATTTATACATTACTATGAATGCAAATATGTATGATTATGAATGTAGTTATTATCATGTCCATATCCCAATTAAGATCATGATGAAATTTTATATTAAGTTATATTTATCTTCATGTTAAATAATTAATAAGATTTATCACATTCATGAATATACTCACTTTGTCATATATGTGTATTAATGTTATTTCCATGTTACATCCTACATTTTGCAAATTATGCTTATCAATGACTATTAATCATCATGATTAGAATGTATTATGCTTGATGATAATCATTTGTTGATCAAGTGAAAGAAATAGAAAATAGATTTAAATGATTGTCAAATTATTACGAATGAGTTATTGTAAATTAGGAGTATATAATAAAATAGAACGTCGTATCCACTTTAATTATCACTATCTTAATTACAATCATAATTATATTAAGTTATATTTTTGGATTATAGTAACTAAATTAATAGAAAAATTATTAATAAAATAAGATTGATAGTTAATAAATGTAACCTAGAGTGAGAATTATTTTATTTCACACATGAATATTTAATTTGTTAATAATGTGCAAAGATATATATATACACTAATGAGGTGATGAATGAATAATTGGTGAGAGGATATTAAAGGTTTGTATATAAATACATACTTATAAATACATTTTTCATTATATAGTAGATGTATTTTACTATAAGTGATTATATGATGTGTTACATTCATCATTTTCTTTTTGAATATTAAGTCATGATTACATGAGTCCTTATTTGATTTATGTGAGTATGCTTATTAATTATCTATTAGTATGACTTACTAAGGGTAATGTTATGAAGATGGATAATACTATTTAAGCATGCAAACCTTTGTGTATATGAATCATTAATTTAGTATGCAGGTGTCAAATTAAAATTAGAACATAATTGTGCAATTTAAATAGGTGAATTAACTTTAAAGGTAGGTGTGAAGCAAATAAAATAGTAAGCAATGTGAGCAAGATAATATGTATGGTTTAATATTGCTATAAAGATGATAAATTATTTTTTTTATATGTTGAACTGAATTAGCTACGTATATGGTTTAGATAACAAGAGGGTTTGGTCAAATAAATAAGTGTATGTTGAATTTTATTAAGGAGTTATTTGAACCAAGAAGAAAGATATAGGTGAGGTTATCATGGGATTAAAGGATAGTGTAGGTAAGGATAAACTTGCTGCTTAACTTAAGTGGAAAAAAATGGGTGCTTTAGGATAGGTGGTAAACTTAAGAAGGAAGGATTGTACTTAAAAAAAGAGAGAAAGGTGATAATATAAATTAAGATAAATAATAACTAAAGATGACCTAGAAGGCTCTATACCTAGAATATACAGTAGAATTGGGCTTGGAGAAGGGGAAGAAGACTTAGCACATGGAGAGAGTTGAATTTATAGATAGTTATGGAAGGGTTGTTAAATGAAGTAGGATTATTACTGTCTTAAATTGGTCAGCTGATATACTATTATGTGTATGATAAACTTGTTTACATGTGTTTATGCATAGAAATACAAGAGTGTATGATACGGTTCTACATGGGACTCAAGAGAACACAAGGAGCTTGAAAGAAGATCCATTAACTCTTCCAAGTGGTCCAGTCACAAGGTCACAAGCCAATAAATTTAAAGCAGCTATGAACATATTTATTCAAGAA
>CANYBF010614319.1:0-19946 GCA_948192965.1 Dalechampia spathulata
TTAATATTTTATACTATTATTATTATTTTATAACTTATAATTATTAATATCTTTAATTGTAATTATTATTATTATTAATTATAATCATAAGTATTATTACTTTTAATAATTTATAATTTATAATTATTAATATATTTAATTGTAATTATTATTATTATTAGTTATAATCATAAGTATTATTACTTTTAATTATTATTCTATTAAGATTTATTATGTATAATTATTAATATTAATATTATTATATTATTGATAAGTATTAGTATTTTATATTATTATAATTATTTTATTATTTATAATTATTAATATATTTAATTATAATTATAATTATTATTTATTATAATTATAATTATTATTGTTATTATTATTATTATTATGAATAATGAGATGGGAAAGGACAGGAGAAGGAGAGGGAGAGCGGGAGGGGGAGGGAGAGGGAGAGGGGGAGGGGGAGGGGGAGGGGGAGGGGCTGGGGTAGGGGAGGGTCGGGGGAAGGGACCTGGGGAGGGGGTGATGTGGAAGTGGGAGGGAAAGGGGAGGGAAAGGAGGGAAAATAGAAGGCTAAAATAATAATTTTATTATTTTACTAATATTTTTAAAAAATAAAATTAAAAATTAATTACTATTAACTACATTAAATTTCGGGATTACTTATATATATATGTATAATGTCGCGCCAGACAATGCAATTCCAAACCCCAAACAGGCCTTTAGGCCCAGAGTTTCTTCTCCTCCCCCGGTTTCACCTACTTATGTCCAGCCGAAACCAGAAGTAGAAAACCCTAGAGCTTGTCACTTCAGGGAGCCACCCTTCCACCCCCTTTTTATATTCATTTATATCCGCTAAACCCTAGTTGTTAGAAGCCGTCATTTTTTATATACATATACATTCCTTTAGGTTTTCCTTCTTAAGAATCTGAAACTTTTTTCCCGTTTTCAAGAATTTGATTGTTTTTGTTTTTGTGATTTGAAGTTGACTCGAAGTGGTATTTCTGGTAATTTAGGAGATTGTTAAAGTTTATCGGAATTTCTTTTCAAAACGATGTCGGATGATGAAAGGGAGGAGAAGGAGTTGGATCTCACTTCTCATGAAGTTGTTACCAAATACAAAAGTGCTGCTGAGATAGTTAATAGTAAGCTTATCTTGGCTCTTTATGATCCACCTTACTGTGAAGGATAATGTTTGTTTATGTGCATAAGTTTGATTTCGTTTGATGTTCTTTTCGGTTTTATCGAATAGGGTATTGTTTATCATTTAGCTAAAAAGGTAAAATCTTTATTGTGTTTTGCAGAAGCATTGCAGTTAGTGATCTCAGATTGTAAACCAAAGGCTAAGATTGTTGATATTTGTGAAAGAGGAGATACATTTATCAGAGAGTAAATGCATCATTCAATCTAGAAATTTTATTTTTGGTTGTTTGTTGCTTGTGTTGTCAGTGCATTTGGTTTATGAGTTTTTTTCATGTGTTTAAAGGCAAACTGGTAACATGTACAAGAATGTGAAAAAAAAGATCGAAAGAGGAGTTGCATTTCCTACTTGCATTTCTGTAAACAATACGGTGTGTCATTATTCTCCACTTGCCAGTGATGAGACTCTGTTGGAAGAAGGTGATGTTGTTAAGATGTAAGCTTTCTGAGCTCTTGCAGTGTATTGTTTAAAGTATCATCGTCAGTTGTATTATTTTTGTAGTGATAGGTTCTTTTTTACCTTGATGCAGTGATATGGGATGCCATATAGATGGATTCATTGCTTTAGTGGCGCATACCCATGTTATTCAAGAAGGACCCATTACGGGTAGAGCTGCTGATGTTATTGCAGCTGCAAAAACTGCTGGTGAAGTTGCCCTAAGACTTGTAAGGCCAGGAAAGAGGGTAATAATTTTCTTTATGATAAGTGTTTTTGTGTTAATTGCTGTATATTATTTGTTGTTTTCAATCTGTTGTTTCTTGTTTATGGCATTGTTTTCTGTTCGTGTATATGTTTCATCCTTGAAAGATGTCATTTTAGGCTTTTTAACTGTGTTTTACACTCTTTAAGTAATTTTTTTTTCTGAACTGGGATGAATTAACATTCAAATGAAGCATTCGACATGGTTACACTGGGAGAATTTGTGAAATCTAAGAAGATCAAGTACTGCACTGCATGAATAATTTTTTCAGCCCTTTTGAAACGGGTTGTCTTTGTTTTTTTTTGCATGTTATAGGTTGAAGAATTAAAAATTTTGAGCTTATGTTCTTTTCTTAATCCTTCTGTTGTTTTTATGGGATTGCATGTTGACTGCAACTTAGATTAGAACCATTTTGCAATTTGGCCAAGGGCCAAGGTGATCAGTTGCTTGTTTTCTCTTGTCCCTGTTGCTAAAGTTGTTTTTGGTTGATATCTTGCTCAGATTATGCCCGCATTTAGTATGTGCCAACATTTGACTTTCAAACATTATTACAGTGTTACTGGTTTTTAACATAAATTTGTAGATTTAAATTTGTTAAGCTTCTGGTATTTTGTGCAATCTTCAATATAATATTTTTGTGGGTATACCCTATGTTCAATCTGAAATAGAGGCAAGTTTGCCAGGATGATCAGCTGCTTCTTGATTTCTTTCTTTTCTTGTCATTGAAAATTTTCCCTGTCATGCTGTGTTTTTGGTTGATATTTTATCAGATAGTATCTACTGCTAGCATTTGCCAGTATCCCTGATTTTGAATCACTAATCTTTTTTACTGGTTTAATATCTTACTTTTGTTAGCATGAACCTACGGGATGAGAACTATGTATGAGGCTAAGGATTACACTCCGATGAAGTTTTTTTCTTGTCATAGTTACACTGATAGGTCATGTTCTATCATCTAGATAAATTAAAATTCTCCCGTGTCTACATGCTAGTTGCAGTTCCTTTGACTCCATTTTCTTGAAGGGGTCATTCAGATAGCATAACATCTGTTGAACTTTTTCTTTGGTTGGCATGATCTTTGATGATGGAAACTATCATAACAGGTTCAGGATTATGCTCCTGTGAAGCTTTTCCAGTTATAGTTACTCTGATAGAGATGACCTTAGTTCATTTTCTTCAACTATTCTCTATGTTTCTTTCCTTTCTTAAACACACTTCGTTTGTTTCCTGTAAACTTCAGAAGAATCTCATGTTGGCTTCTGTGCTAGTTTCTCCATGCACAAGCGTCAGGTTTTTGGCAAGTGTCCTATTATTGGCTTTTTGACATTTTTGCTGGCTCTATATTCACTAGCATTTGGTGTGAGAGTAATTTTCGATGAAAAAATTTTCAAATAGCATCAAGATTGACCGTAGATTCATCAACTGGCTGCACCATCCCTACATGATATATTTGGAATCCATTGACGGACAGTTTCGAAGCGAGACCTTTATCGTCTTTCTTTTTTCTTCTTTTTGCCTGACAGATTGTGTAATTTGTTGATGTATTTCAAATATCCAAATAGCTGATTAAGATTATTTTGAGATTTTGGTTAGTTTTGTGAAATATGGGAACGCCTCTGCTGCCAACTAATATATGTATGGCCATGTAGTTCAAAGTGGTATTGTACTTTGTTTTGAGATTTTATTTCCCTTTAATTTTAATTTCTCTAGTTTGTTGAACTTGCGCAGTATTTTCTGTCATGGATTGGTTCATTCATGAAATCTTTCATTTATGGCAGAACAAAGATGTGACGGATGCAATTCAGAAGGTTGCTGCTGCTTATGATTGCAAAATTCTTGAAGGTGTTCTTAGCCACCAGCTGAAGCAGTTTGTTATAGATGGGAACAAAGTTATACTGAGCGTCTCCAATCCTGAAACAAGAGTTGGAGATGCAGAATTTGAGGAAAACGAAGTCTATGCAATAGATATAGTTACAAGCACAGGTGATGGCAAGGTAATTGCGGATCATTTCTATTCTGTTGTCATCTTCATTCTTCGATATCTGCTGCATCTGAATTTTTGTGTTGCAGCCTAAGTTGCTGGATGAAAAGCATACTACCATTTACAAGAGAGCCGTGGATAGGAATTATCACTTGAAGATGAAAGCTTCTAGATTTATCTTCAGTGAAATTAGTCAGAAGTTTCCCATTATGCCATTCACAAGCAGGTTTTTCTTTTTCTTTTTGGCATTTATTATACAATTATGCCATGGTTATTATGTTACTTGACCTTACATGCACTTGGGTTCCTACGGCTAGGGCCTTGGAAGAGAAAAGAGCTAGACTGGGATTGGTGGAATGCGTGAATCATGATCTTCTAGAGCCATATCCTGTGCTTCATGAGAAGCCTGGTATGAATTTCACAGTTCTGCCATGTGAGTCGCTGGATTTTGCTAAACTAACTACATTGAAAGCTTGTTGCAGGTGATATTGTGGCGCATATTAAGTTCACAGTCTTGCTAATGCCAAATGGGTCAGATAGGATCACCAGTCATTCATTGCAAGAGTTGCAGCCTACCAAGTCGATAGATGATCCTGAAATCAAGGCCTGGCTTGCTCTGGGTACAAAGACGAAGAAGAAAGGAGGTGGAAAGAAGAAGAAAGGTAATAGATGCAATATGAATGAGCAAAATATACTCTCCTGTCGAGTATTTTTGAGATGATTATGAATTTCCTGTGGAATTGCAGCTAAGAAGGGTGACAAAGCTGAGGAGTCTACGGAAGCCGAACCAATGGATGCAACAAACGGGGCTGAAACCCAACAATGAGGCTTTAATTATGCTTGTGCGTTGTTTGTTTCAGTTTTTGTTATCAGGGTAACCCCTCATTGTATTCTGTTGCTTATGAAAACGATTTTTAATATACAAAGGTCCCTAGCGATTTCTTATAGAACCCAATTTTTCATGTCTGCTCCTTTAAAATGACGCCAAATCTTTCTTTCATCTTCGTTGGATCAATTCTATGGTTAAATTCATTTTATTTCAAAATAAATTTAATTTAAATTGATTTGCAAAATGAATTCTAAGATTTAATATTTTGATTATCTATTATATAATTTACTTAAAATGAAATGAATTTGAAGTTTTATATGATGGTATCATTCAATTAAACATTTTACATTGTAAAATGTGTCATTTTTAACTATATTAGATAACAAAGCGTAAAATAGTATGTGTTGTAAAAAGTAAATTTTAATATGTATAAAAATTAAATAAACACCACGTCGAACTAAATTCATTTAATTAATATGGAATTGTATAAGTTTATGCCATTATTTTGTAAAAAATTTCATTTTAACCAAACTCAATTTTGAAATTACAAATAGATTTTATAAAATTTTATAGAATTAATTTATATAAGCACACCTTAAATATGGGACTTTGAAATTTCATAAGTATATCAACTTTTTTAAAAATTTAATATTTTAATTTTACTCGTAACAAAAATAATCCTATCATAATTTCAATATCATCACTGTTACTGTAAGTAGCATCGGATGTTCGCTAATGACCACCAATAAAAATACAAAATAAAAATAGAAAAGCAACCAATAAACTTTAAAACAAGAAAAAAAAAACTAGTCATACTTTTCTTTATTTTAAAAACTTATTTATATTTTTGTTGATTAAAATTTTTTAATTTATGTACTTTCATGATAAGTATACATTAATACATACATACTATATGATATATACTTACTAATATGGATTGTATATATTAATGTGGAAATCCATGATGTTTGCTTTAACCTTTTGATATCAAAATTTTTATAATTCCCTGAGCTAATAGATTTATTAGCTCTTCTTAATTGACAACATAAATTTATTGTAAGGAATATAATTTTTTCAACCAGAACTTAATGATAATTTTAAAAAATAGCAAAAATTAAACAAATCTACACAAATAAATAAATCAACATGATATAAAATTAAAAGAATTATTCTTACAGGAATCCTGCTCAAATTTTGAAGAAATAATAGGGTATGAAAATTCCTCTATTTATAGAAGGTAGCATATATTAAACCCTAGACATTTTAAAACGATTAATTTTTTAAGCTAAAACATACTTCTTTAGTGAAAAAGAGTAATCAAGAAGGAAAGTAAAATAATACGAAATATATGTAAAAATATTTTTTAATTAGCTAACAAATACATAAATAACATAACATAATGCATTCCTATATGTAATATATCATAAACAACTCTTATCAGTCTATTTTTAGCATGCAAATCTTGTATTGATTCTTCAAGATATCATTATTTAGAAATTTAACTCAAAATATGAATACATATGTCTTCCAAAATACTAGTCCAAAATTCATAAAATTTAATTTGTTGGAATATCTTGATATGAACTTCAATTCTACAACATATTTATCATGTTTGGTAATGTCAGAATTTTAGCTCAGTTTAGGTTCAAATTAAGTTATGTTGGAATCACTCGTGTTCATCCAATCAAATTAGATGTACTAACTTGAGTTCATCATATGTTAACTTAAAAATCCATTGATGACTTTTGTTAAATATTTGAGTTTGACCCATAATAAAGCTTTATTGTAATAGATCATATTTAAGTCTATTGAGTTTGTCAATTGCAAGTTAAAATGCTTGCTTGAAATCCTTTCAATTGAATCTATGGTTGAATCTAAAACTTTGACTATATAAATGTGGAATTGTCATGGACATAATTGTATCATATATAATACATGATGTTTTAATCCATCATTTGAGTTTTCACTCAATTTTATTATGTTAATCGATCAATTACACCTAAATAAATATTTTATATCCATTCACATTATAAAAATAGTATAAATATCTACAAACACAATATTAACATGGCAACAACTAATAAATAGTCAAAAAGGATTGAAGGAATTAGAGATAATACAATTTAAAATAAATGAATAAATCCATTCATGAATGGAGAAATATGAAAAAATAAAGCTATTCTATTTTATGATAATTGAGGTTCAAACATACATAAATCATTATAATTGTAGTCAATACAAGAAAAATAATGCGAGTAAAATGCAATTAAAACAATACCTATAAAAGTGATGATTTAGGATAATTTCTCTCAATTTAAGTTATTAGCAAGCTTAAATTATTATTAGGAACCTTCCAAGAGTCATAAAAATTGATGAAAAATGGATTTAATATGAAACTTAAGCAAAATGGTCTAGTAGCCAAAAACTTGTGTAGTGCATTATTGATAAATGAAATTGTATTATAATGCTTACATATATAAGGAAAATATAAACATATGAGGAATATCAAAAGGTTACAATTTAATATTTAATTTCAAATATAAGATTAATGTATTTTATCTGACAACATTTATTAGGTGAAATGAAATGACTCAATAAAGGATATCTAAATAGTAATGAAATTTTATTATGATATACCATTTAAGACATTAAAAATATGGTATCTAAAAGATATAAGAAATATGAAAGGTGTATGATATACTAATTAAAATATATTAAGAATATGGTATATAAAAGGACCCAAAAAATATTAAAGATTTAATAAAATCATATTAAAAATATAAAAAATTAATCATAAATATACTATTAAATTTAAATGAAATTAAGAGCCTAAACCAAAATGAAAATCACATAAGTTTGCCACAAGTAATTGAAACATAAAATTGTACCAAGTAAGCATGTCAAAACCTAACTTTATATATATACATATTGATATGCATGATCTATTTATAATAAATGTGCATAGCATATTCATAATAAATGTGCATAATACATTTGCAATAAATGTACATAAAACATTAAACATAAAACATTAAACATGCATAGCATTTCAATGACAAATATGCATAATATATTCATGAGTTCTAGAAGCACTTTTATGAAATAAATGCACAAATCTTAGCAATAAGGTCATGAGAATGATCTTAAGACGCTTAGGATCTATTGCAACTTAAAATCATTCTCAATTATCCCAAATTATGGAATTTCAAACAAGTGGAATGAAATCAAATGGAACTTTTAGGTTTTAAGTCTAAAATAGTAAAAGAGACTATTGATTTTTTTTATTGTTTTAGATCACTTAATTGATTGTGAAGCTTAAATACTATTTGTACATTCATTTAGAGTGGAAAATCCATGAAAATCAATTGAAAAACCATTAGTTTTACTATCAGATAACAAATGTTCATAACAAACTAAATATGCAAAACACATTTATGAAAATAATGTGTAGCATGTTCATCAAACATGTTGACTCAAGGTTATATTTTGATTTTAATGATTAACAAAGTTGATAAATTTCTTAATAAGTTAATGAATTATTTTAAAGATTTTTTATTTACTGAATAAATAAATGAGAGTTCTTATAGAAATTCTTGTTGCACTTATGAGATTTATTACAGATATATTATTTCCATACTTTTAAAGATTGCATTACGTGAAAGGTAAAAAATGAAGAGTAGACTTTAAAAAGCAAAATATGAGTCATTATTTTTATCTTCAACACAATAAATTTATCCTTTGTTTGGTGAAAGTTTTAAAATTAATAAATAATTTTTCTATTTATTAATTAATTTCTACATATTCATATTTATATTTATTTTGGATATAATACTTTCTTATTTCATGAAAATTATATTATAAAATTTATGGAGATATTATCTTAATATTGATTGTGTTTTTCAATTTATTGATGTAATGTTTTTATATAATTAATGTTGGATTTGTTTTAAATGTTCATTCCTAAAAGCTTGATTTTTATTCTCATGTATAACGAAGGTATCTTGTTTGAATTTGAATATTTTCCTAATCCTTCTTAAGTTAGTTATTTTCATATTTAATTTAATTGAAATTTTTTTTAAATTTGAATTTTTCCTAATTCTTCTTTAAGTTATTTATTGCGGACTTGTTTTCTTTCCTAAAGAGATTACATGCATTTAATATTTTCAAAAAAAGAAAGGAAAGAATGGAGACTTTACACGTGAAAGAGTTAGATTTCAAATATGAGAAAACTAGTCATAACATTACACCTTATATTCAATAGACTTTTAACAAAACAATATGGTAGAATGAATTCTTTTCATTTAAAGAATATTATTTCCATTTTTTTTATGAAAGGTTAAGATTGTTTCTTGAAGTTCAACAATAATGCAATATTGGCTCAAGAAAAGCAGGTTCATGAAAAAGGAATGAAGATTTGAACATCAAGATATATGATAGACATGTTTTGTGGTAGCAAAATTAGTCCACAATAAGTTTTAAATTGATAATTAATAATCTTCCAAAAAATATGCCTCCACATGTATACGAGTCATAATTGTAGTATAAAAGATGTCAGTTCCATAAAGATTGATATGTTTGCTAATAAGTTTAATTGATTATATGTTAACTAGAGATTTAAAAGTTGATTTTTAAGTAAAGATTAAAACTATGTTAAACTACTTTAAATAAATTAAGATAAATTAACAATTAAATTTAAATAGGGATATCTCTAGTAATTTCCATTTATTAGGTTGAATATTCAAATAAGAGTTCACTTGATAATCAATGATAATTAATATTAATCAAAAGATAATTATGTGAAGGTGGATAACAAAATATCAATTAGTCTTTTTCAAGATCCAATTAACTTATTAGAATTAATTAAGTACCGACTTACGTGATAATTAATCAATTGAAATGCATTAATCCCTTTTATCCAAAATTAATCCTCATGAGTTAAATCCTTATACTTAGGTAATCCATATTAATATCATGCTATCCAATAATTAACTCACCTTCCGACATAATCAATCATCTAAGAAATGTAATTAAGTGAGCTCAATCCTACTTACACCCATTAAGCATCATGACATAAATCAATAATAAATATCATAATAAATGTAAAATAACCATCAATTAATAGAAACCTAAAATTTTCCACAATCAAATATTCAAACCTTAATATATATATACTTATAATCCATTAATATAAATGATTAAAGGTAAATGAAAATTCTATTACAATTAAGAAATAACGAGAGAAAAATAGCAATAAAACCCATTTGATCTTGATTCTTCCTCCCTTCCTTACATCTTGACCTTCAACTTTGAAAACCTTAATCTCCTTTAAGCTCCATTAATGAGAAGAAAATGGAAATTGCTAGGGATTCCCTAGCAAAACCTTAAACTAATAAGAAAAGAAAAGGAAGAATGATTAAAAGAAAAAGAAAGTGTAGATGAAAATGAAAAATGAAAAATGAATGAATGAATGATGGATGATGGATTGAATCCAAAACCTAATCAAAATGATGTATTTAAATATTTGAAAGAAACCTAAAATGATACTTTTAAAGCCCTTATTTATCACTCAATATTCAAGTAAAAGTTATGCATAGTGCTTAACTTGAGTCGAGTTAGGTACGTTTGCAAAGATTTTTAGCATTTCAAGATCAACTTAACTTGAGTTGGCTCTAACTTGCGTCGAGTTGAGTTAAAATATTTGTAATGTCACATCCGATTGGTGAAACATGCTCCCGTAGGATGATTAATAAAAACCGTATAATTAAGAATTCATTAATCACTTTACAAAGGATTTGTGAAATTCTTTTTATTGACTATATTTTTGTAACTATTTATTTTATAACCTATAACTTTAGCATCACTTGTCGTATAAAATATTTGCATAATAAATATGGCATGTTATCAATCATTTAATGTATATAAACATTGTATATATAATTTAGATAAGCCATACACTAGATAATTTTAGCTTCTTTACTAATTTATAAGTACAAAATATTTTACTGCCTTTAGACTGTACAATGATAATTGCATAACAAAATGAGATTCTGAGGGTCATACAAGTCTCGGAATATCTTGATTGTGCTGGTGCCTCATTGATTTGGACGTCCCTTTAAACTACTTTGAGCTGCGTTTATTAAACAACAAATGCTGAGTATAAAACTCATTAATGTCTAATAATAATTATGTTATGAAATATAAATATAATTAATAAATAAAATAATTAAAAAAATTCATAATAGTTAAACATAATAAATATTGTAGCAATAAAATCATCTCATCAACATATCATTATAATAATAATAATTAATAAATTTTTACAGCTAATTCTGTACTAGTCAATTTTCCCATAGATCAATCATAATATTGCTCTGTTAATCAAAATAATAGCAATAATGTGCTTAACATCATTGAATGAAATTTGAGTAGTATTCCTCTTTCTTCGTAGTAACGTTATGTTATATGACAATGAATGCAAATATGTGTTGCATTCCTCTCTTCTTTGTCACTTTATCACTTACTCTATGAATTCACTTTTTCTATGAATTTGTCATTTCTCTATGATCACATCAATTTCTATCTTTGATTGTGTACAATCTATACTGAGTATATTTTCATTAATTTAGTTCCTTTAATATTGTTCTATTCTTTATCTTTGTATCATTCAATATATAAATATACTAGAGCCTCCCTTATTCAACCCTTTATATATATTCTTATATGTATACATATGTATATATAAATATGCTAATGATTTATGATACATGATTTTATTGAGTATGTGTTTGTAAAGTGACAACATAGTTGTAAATCAATAATATCTTAAAATACATTGATATATTGCATATCCAACATCAAATAGTGATAATTGAATATTCATAACATTATGCATTACAAAGCTTGAATTGTTAGGCTTTTTATTTTACCTATAATTTTCATTTATAACACAATTATTATCAGGCACAAACCTGTTTTCACTTTGCTTTTGTCCGTATATGAAATAGGAATGGTGATTCCGCTATTCTCCTCACTTGTTATACATAAATTTCTTAATATTTAAATCAAATAATTTACCTACTTACGTTAACTGTTCATATATGTATATATAACACATATACTAATTATTTAATATTGAATCTTTCCACATATTAAATTCCATCATTATTTTGTTAACATCGATCATCTTAGATAATTAATGCATATTCATCCATAATTCCAATGAAATCACCTACCTTATTAGCTTAGGCATTATAATTAACTACATATAATCATAACTTCGATAAATTTCATATTCATCAGACATGAATAACTACATAGCCATTCTACACTACTTCACTTGACTAATTCTAATGTCATGTTTGCTTTTTAAGCTAATATGTTGGGGATATATATATATATATATATATATATATATACGTAGCATCCTTATTCTTGCTCTACTGGATCATCACTCAGCTATATTCAAAATACATGTGTCACTCACTTTTAGCATTTCTTTGCTTTATCTTTTTCATACCCATATCTGGCATAACATGCTCCCGTAGTATAATAAATAACCTCTTAAGAAAGGAAATCATTAATTACATTACAAAAGATACATACATTTTTTTTAGCAAGTACTATTCATCAAGCACTATTCATAAGTTACTATTCACCAAGCACTATTCATAAGTTACTATTTATTATGTCCCGTGGTGAAAATTTTTGCAGTTTAATGTCTGCTCATTGTCATTATGACGTAACCTAAACATTTTATTTGTTTGTTTTCATGTGTTATCATATCGCATAATTTGCAAACATTTCGTATATGCATATAAGAACATTCTTATTTCATCCATAGTTATCATCATATAACATCATCATATCATACTCGTAAAATAGAAGGACAAAATAAACATACACATCATAAAAATATATAATTAAGTACTACTCCCAAATGAGTAACCATATATGCTATATAATGACAATTACATTTCAAAGTATCATACAAAAGTCCAGACTATCTTCAAGATAGGAATTTTATTAAAATCCCAACCTTCACTAACTACCGATCAGCTAATCCTGTTATTCCTCGAGTGGCCTAGATCCTATGTTCATTAAATGGCAAATGCTGAGTATATAACTCAGTGGTGCTATAAAAATATATACAAAGCATACTTTTATACAAGAATTACATCCAGTGTTAAATCATCAATTAATTTTCATGAGATAGTGTATTGATATCATATATGAATGATGATATATGCCTTTGAGAATGCATTCATGCTTTGCCATCTCCCTTCGATTCTTTTATAATATGTCATATCTTTCTATAATATTATGCACAATTTCAATTTGTACTGAATCCTTCTATGTATCAGTACTTATCTCTCGTAGGAGGGCAAATATAAATATAGTTGTATAGTTCAGTGAATCCATATTTTTACTTCCTATCAGGAAGGTTCCTGTATGATTCCGGTAAGGAAATCCGTATTTTTAATTCCAAATTAGGAATATTGACCCAGTACGTTTCCATTTCAATTGTATCGTATCATCACTCTTTCTTTTTTTTCACCTTATAACCACTTTATGAAATGTCATGAATATGACCTTGTGCTTGAAGGATTCATGATATAATATGCATATGATGTATTCATGATCGTATGTGATGTACATCATGAAATATTAATGACCATTCATACCCATTTCGTGTATATCTCAAACATTCCAATATGGTAGGCTAATTCAAGACCCTAAGAAAGGTTATGAAGTAAAAAGCATAAACCTGTCACCGATTTACCCTTATTGAAGGCTTGAATGGAGGTATTAGCTTTGTCATCATAACCTGTAGCATTTTCATTTCACTTTTCATTTAAGAGTGTCTATATAAAAGCATACATGAAATACTATTCAAATTTTATTTATAATAAGTATTCAAGTATCATTCCATACCATAGCATTCCATATTTCTCAATCAAGGATAAATGTTTACACAAGTTACACATATGTATTAATAATAGATATATCTTAGTATAACATGAATATCATTAAGTATAATAATAACTTAGAATGCTTAAATAAGCATAAAATTAAGTTTAGATGCCTTAAACTTCCCTTCCATAAATGGCAAACAATGTTATGTAAGTTACTATTCATTTGGTCAAGGGCACTATTTATGGGTTACTATTCATTTGGTACGGGTTACTATTCATTTGGTCATTTTTACTTATGTTGGATTTGTAATAGCATGAACATAACCATTCATTTAAGTATGTAAAATAAGTTCATTTGATGACACTTATTAGTACTTACAGGTCCATACAATTTATGTATTAACATATTCTACCTTAGTGTAACCATCTTCATTGTATGAGCATTTTGACCATGTAAATGACTTATAAATAGAATAAATCATATACCAATGGACAATAGACTTAATAAAATTTAATTTGAGCTATTTCTTGCAATTTTTAGAATTCATTTAGGCTGTCAAATTGTAAAAGGCTGCATATCAAAGTTTTCTGCCTAATTTCTCATTGATGGAATAGTACTTATGATGTGATTTGTTTGACCTAACAAATGATCTTAGAATTTTATGAGCTTAGCACCATTGAAAACTAGATTCAAATAGCTTTCTAATGGTATAATGTATAAATTTTTTTGATAATATTAAGGTTGTCAAAATGCAATTACCGTAAACCCCTAATTTTGCTTTTAAGGTCCATTTCTAGCAAACACTTGCATATATTATGTATACCTCTTTCTTTAAGCATCTAAATTGCTTCAAAATTTTACCAAACTAAATACACACATATATATACATGTTATACACACTTCTAAGCCAAATTTACCAGTCATTATGCATTTAAAACCAACCTAAGGTAGCCATACACAACCATACCCACATTCTGCACCTATAGCATTCATTTGTGCATATTACATGCAAACTCATTTCAATTGCATTCAAACTTTATTTTCATCATTATAACACCATAACTCATAATATTTATATATAATTTAGTGATTTATTCATTAGAACTAAATTATAGAGGTCATTTTTGATAAGGTGAAAAATCAGGCAGCAACTTTTTCCTATGCACTTCCTTACTTCCTATAAACTTTTCATGCATTTTTCTTAATCTTCTTCACAATTTGTCATTTTTAGCTATTCATACACATCTCATAAAACATCTTAAGAGTTATTTTCATGTAGTTTACATAGGGTTTTCATACAAATCAATTCCATATATAAAACTTAATCAAAATGCATCAAACATGCATAATCAAGCATGGTCTTTCCTTTTTCCTTCATCAATTCAACAAAATCCATACATAAACCTCATCTTCAACCTCCAATCAAATTCTGCCATCAACCAAAACTCAAATTCCAACCACCAACAATAAGAAATAAGAACATATACAAGAAGAATGAAGTAAAGATAATATTAAAAACATAAAATTTATGAGTTTTTACCTTAGTAAAGTGTAGAATTTAGCTTGAAAATGGAAAGAAGAAGGAAAAGCAATATGGTTTGTATGGTCTAGAGGAAGAAGAGAAAATGCTGTCCAACACTCTTGTAAATTCATTTAATTTCCTTTTTTCTTAAGTAATTTGTATGAAGTCAAGGAAAGGTCCAATCATAAGGTGATACTTGTCACCTTCTCATTGGTTCCTTAATTTCATTTCTTTTTCCATTTTCTTTAATGTTTCCTGAAATTATCATGTCATATATCTCATACATACATAACATACATCACATATCCTACATATATACTTTTACTTTCCAAAAATACCCCTCTCTATAGGTGAAATTACCAAAATACCCTTACTTTCAACTTAACTTATTTTTAATTCTAACTTCACTTATACTTTCTAATATATATTCTGACATATACTTTATCATCATATAATAATTATATCATAGATAAACATTGCTTTTCACTTATAAATTTCACTTTTAAGTACCTTTAAAGCATTCACCAAAAGCATATTAACAAGACATCCTAGGTACGTTTTCACTTCATTTCATGTCTTTCCTCTCTAATTTCCATGTCTAATGGAATTGCAGTTGTCCATAACACATTCATAACTTATGTTCCATATCAAAGCATCCATAAAATCATTATGCATTCATGCATTTCATGCATCATTCATTCAATCATTCTAAATCATACATAAAATGTAACCACGTAAGAATGTTATGAATGCGGATGTGACAATCTTAGCCTATAAAACATTGGCATTCCCTCATTAAGATTTATTTAAGTTATTAGCTACATTCTTATGTTTTTTTATAGGTGTTAGTCTTAATATATATATATATATATATATATGTATATATATATATATATATGTATATATATATATATATATATCATTTTAATAGCTTTTATTAACAAGTAAATACAAAACTTAATTGAAAGATTTACAACATAACCAACAACTTTCAATTATGTAATTGAATGGTTTATTTATTGTTCTTACGAATGATGTATGGCTAGGGAAAACTCAATTAATGGTGTGTAAAACATTATGGTTTTGTGCATGTATTCACTAAGGACAATTAGTCTTATGCCTAATCAAAATAATATGGAAATATACATTTCCTCAGTTTAGACTATGCACAACAATACACGTAAAACAAGAGGAAGTTCTTAGTATAGTTTGTCAATGCCTTAATAACTTTAAGCTACTTAAGTTAACATTTATAACTCATGGTTATATATATATGCAACCATTACTATGCAATTTCCTTCTGACATGGGTTAAACATATTCTTATAATTCCTAAGTACATCTCAACAAATCTATGAAATAATATAATCACATCATCAATGTTTTGGGGAAGAGGTTTGAAATTGATTATCACCATTTATCTTAAGATTATACGGCTCTTCAGTGGTAAGAGTGTGGTTTAACACTTCCTAATAATATAATTGCGCCTGTATACATTTGACTTAAGTTAGTTAGCCTTAATTGTTAACCTGCAGTCCAATCTTTGAAGAAAATGTTCATTTCTCAGTCTGGCTACATGAATCTTTAATTACTGTTTAAGTCTTTATCTAGCATCTTTCACCTGGGCATACAATGGGGTTGGCAGTTGAATCAATTAAAATTAGGTCTCCAATGTCAATGTAAGGTCCAGGTTTCTGACATGTTAATTATATATTCATGTATATGCACATCTTATTATTTATCTTATTCTCTAATATCTATGAATAAATACATAAATGACTAGGTTCTAGAGTATAGAGATTAACCATACAACCAGATAGTATCAAGATTTAGTTAAATCTTTTGACTCTTTCAATCTCTTTAGCTTTTCTTAGTCCCTAGTCTAAGTTTTAGCAAGGATGGGGCGTAAACCCTTCCTAAAGTAACTTCAACATATCAATAATAATTTTAGGTCAAAGATAGTTACCAGTTTATTAATATCTATCTTTTAACCATTCAATTCCACGTAACATGAAAATGGAGAATGAATAATCTCACATCCTAACAAGAAGATGGCCATAATTAATTCTAAATATAAACTATCCCTCATGTTATAATAAATGTAGGTTAATATGCATATGAATATGTTTAATTCATAAAAGGATACAATGGTTATGCACCCTTTGATAATCAGCTTTCTTTCCTCTTTCTTTTTTAAAGAAAACTTTCTCACTCAAGAATTTATTTACGTTATCTTCAACCACACTATCCATAGCTCCCAGTAGTGTATATTAGTTTAAAATTAAGCATCATTCACATGGTAACCACACAAAAGAGTCAATATAATCAATAATATATATGTTAAAAGAGTTCTCTTCCTATAGAAATCATATGGCGGTAATGGTTAAATTTTTTTTTGAATCCAGGATCATAGTTCATTTAGTTTATTGATTAATCATGTAAATAATCACCTACAAAGAACATAGAATAATTAGCATGAATACAACATTATGAACTAGTTAATTGTTTATGTAACTTAGCAAAGAATTTATTCTTAAGACTACAATACTTATCGGTTCTCTGGTAGTAGAAGAATAAAGTCTCTTCGACAACTTAGTACTGTCCCCACAACTACCAAGGATTTTATATTCCAAAGAGAGATTTATGATCTTATTTGCCTAATCTTTCATCAACCAGGTATATAGTATAATATCATAGGGTTTCTGATTGTATTTATGATCCCTTTCTCATCATTTGTGAATTCTTTCATCAATCTCCTCAACACCGCCAAAGTAAATCAAGGTACACTAATTCTCTTAATATGAAAACTTTTATCCTTAGCACATAACCTTCCCTCCCTTAATCAAAATGTATTTTTACCTAAACCCTTACCTTAACATTCAATCCATCACATAACCATACAATTCACATATAGCTTATGTTCATATGTATGTTATTATATGAGTATTAAAATTTATGCATTTGTTAATACAACTTCCTACTTGATTACTTTTAATTCATTAAAGTTTTGATTAACAATTATTCATTCTTATACTTGATTGATCATTTAACTTACATCACGATCAACTTCCAAGTGTACATACCATTCAATTAATATACCAAGGAATGATCATTTAAATGTACGTAAGTATATGTAATAACAAATATGGTAATGCTATTATAAGTTCATTTGCTCTACCATCTCATTTATGTGATAACTTGATTATTCTTATTTAATTTATCATTATTCCATCTTTTAATATTTTACTTTTTAATTAAATTATTATGAAATAAATATAAATTAACTAAAATTTTTAACCATACCTATTCTAATACTTATAAGTAAGTAAGTAAATAAATAAATAAATTAGCGATCATGTCATACCTGATCATCACTAAACTTAAAGTTTTAAAGAAAAGGATTTCTTCAAATTGAAGAAATATATATATATATATATATATATATATATATATATATATATATATATATATATATATATATATAATTTAGCACATTAAATACACTAAATAAATACACTAAATATAAATGATCATAACTTATTCAATTTTTTTTATACCTTATTAGTAATAATCCCCTTTATTAATGTTGATTATGTCTTTATACAATGCCTGTAATATAAATGTTCGTAAATATATTACAATAATCTAAATATTAAATTATTAATCTTATTTAATTAATCATTAATTATGCTAATAATTTAATCATTAAAATCAAAATATAACTAAACGGAATTGTAATTGCAATTAAAATAGTAGTAGTGAATGCATGGATGTGACATGGAACATGCAAGAATGAGTCACCTAAACCTATAATAGCATGATCTTACATATTTAAACATAAAATATGATGAGATAAGACCATGATTAAAGATTATTATGCATGAAATGCAATGATATGATCATATAAATGTAAAATCCTATGATTTATGGAATAAAACATGTAAAATATAAAGAAAATATTAAAATATTAAAAAAACTATATTAAATGCAAAAGTATATGAAAATGAATGAAATATATGAGAAATAAGATGAGAAAGTAGCAAAAATATGTTAAAAACCCAAAGAGTAAGGGTTTAAAACCATACATTTTTGTTTACATCAATATGAAGAAGAAGCTTTTATTAGTAAGGTATTTAGTTTTATTATTAAGAAATTTAACAAAATATCTTATGACGCTTTAAAATAAAATATCTTCAAATTAGAACATTTTATTTATTAAAAAGTTTATTTTTAAAAATAATTTCCTTGATTCAAATAAGTAAAGTTTTCAAAAATTCAAAATGTTATAACAAGCAACCAGAATGAATATTATCATGCTACTTTTTATTGAGTTAAAAATCATTTTTAAAATATATTTTCAAAACTTAACTTAGTTATAGTCATACCTTATTGGTTTATAATAATTATGTTTTAGAGTATAAATACATGAGCATTTGAATTATTTCATATAAAAATACAAACAAATATTAACATATCTAGAATATTTTCTAAGAGTTTCATATTGAATATTCACTTTCAATATTTATAGGATATTTATGTTGTAATTCTCTTATTGCACCTCTTTTAGAAAAATATGGAGTCCATTGTAAGGTAGCTACACCTCTTTTAGATTAATGCTAATTTTGATTTTTGATTTTGTAATGGTGAACTTACTCTATTGGGGTTAGTGTTAGTGAATGCTCTAGAGCATCATGTGTATTTGTACTATACGTTTTTATTAATAAAGGCATTATTCATTATATAGTACAATGTTTTAAATGAACTTGTTTTACTTGGAGTATTAAACTATATATTGAAGTCCATGATATTGGAACAG
>CANYBF010614524.1:0-12306 GCA_948192965.1 Dalechampia spathulata
ATGCCATGCATTTGGTATGTCATACACCTAACATGTCATACATATGACATGTATTACACCATCATACATATCATGCATATGATATGCCACACATACACCATGCATATGGTATGCTGCTCATTATGCCATGACATGCATATGCCAAGACATCCATTATTTTTACATATCATGCATATGATATGTTATTCATGCATACGCTATGCATACATCATGCAATACGCTCAACGCTAAAACAAAATCAAACACGATTAACGCATAACACCATATGCTATTTGCCATAATATATGCTTACATATTAAGTTATCATGTCATGCATATGATATGTCATACACGCTCACATGTCATGCATATGCCATGTTACTTTTATCGCTATATCACATAACATGCATATGCCATGCCATGCCATATGTCATGCTATGGGTCGGTTGGACCAATCCGGAACCATCCGGTGGTGACTCCTTGTGACTCTTTCGAGTCCGTATCATTCCCTAAGGGAACCCCTTAGGAAAATTGCGCTTTCGCTCCAAGTACGGTCCCCGGTCTGTGACTTTCACAAGCCTCGCTCTGGGCCCCGGCAGAAACCGACGCTCACAATTATTAAAATCCAAAAATATAGAGTTTGAATAATCAATGACTTGCAATGTTCATACACCACAACCCAAGTGTACTAAGCCTTCATGTTAGAGTATAGTGCTTATCCTATGCTCTAATATAGAAGCCTTAAGGTTTTGATACAATGCATATGGAATTTGACATCATGTCTATTCTAGACATCTTCATCTCTTAATTACTTCTCATATAGACTAGGACTATCGGGGACCTCAATATTGTACTGCTCAAGGTGCACTATTAGCCTGGCAATCTCTCTACCCATATGCTTAGTCATTTGAACATAGCGGTCTTACTCTGAGCATTGACTCGTCTGTATTTACACAAACATATAGGCATATAAGTCATGCATTCATTCATAGACATCATGATGATAATCATAACAGGTGTTTACATGGACGTTCTACATATCAGAGCTATGGTAGCGGTGCAATCCCATCAGCAGTCTGGTAGTGCCAAGCATGGCATCCCAAGACACTTGCATAGGTCATACATATGTCAGATCAGCAGAATTAGTAACATACTAATGTACTTCATATACTTACATGAGTGAAGTTTGGTGGCTCAAACTCAATCTAATACCCCATTGGCACTAGGAAGGATGTCTCATATGAGAGGTCGAGCTCATCATAAGTGTAGATTAGTGTCTTCTGAAGCCACATTAGTTGGCCCATAAAAAAGCTTTATGGATGCTAAGATCTGAGAGGCATATTTGGAGTGTTAAGCTTTACTCTTGATGGCATCACTCTAGATGTAGCACTGTATGATATTTTCAAGGTACCATTACCTCAAGAACTACCAATAGTTGGTGAACCATGGTGTCCACCCCTACCACTAGAAGTGCCAGGTCTACTACCAGATCCGCTTACTCTATCATGTTAGCCTCTGTATATAGATAGCTAGATAAGCCCTAAGAGCTGCATCTTAATGAAGGCTTGATAGTCCATTAGCGACTTTGATAAGCGCTCTCACCCAAGAGTGCTAGTTAGTGTAGTAACCATCTCTAGGTTTGTATTAGTACAAGATACCCAGAACATAGTTTGTGGTCATGCAACAGGCTCTACATGCTCTTCTGACCCTAACTCCCAGTCAACTATGCACTCACCTAAATAAAAGAGTCTACACTCCAGACTCTCCAAGAGCATATGATGCTCATCCTTGTGAGATAAGCTAGTCAAGTACTTCGACCATGAAAACATGTTGTCCTAAGGATAGGGACAAACCTATTCTAATAATAATAATAAATAGCCAAATGCCTACTCAGGTATTTTATAAACTAGTTTGATTCAGTTTTGTACTAACAAAATTGGTTTCTTCTTACTCGATCCCAGGTCAGATCATTGAGATACTCTCTCAACTCACCCATGGTATGGCTGGATCTCTGATGTGATGCGTACCATGCTTGCATCCATGGAAAGCCAAGAGGTAGCCCATCTGGAATCTCAAGCTCTAGTAGCAACCAAAACTTATATGCCATGATCTACAAGATCAACACATAGTTAACGACATACTTAATAGAGGTTGCTTTAGTCTCAGAATTAGTAGAATCTTATTTACCATAATGACTTGCTAATAATCGATGAAATGATCTCTGCACTGCCTACTACAAATGTCTAACCATGTATTAGATGGGCTAGATCGACACTGCCCCAGTCTAATTTGGTAATGGTGTCCAGATTGTACGGGACCTATAACCCAGACATATGGACACTATTCCTAGTATCATTGAACAGAGTACACCCCAGTATATATAGTAGAAAGCTATGGGTATGCTGCTCTATAGAGATCTATGCTAGAACTGCCTCCCTAAGGCAGTTACAGGATATGCTATGTCATCCTCTCATGTTAGTTGAGATGCCTAACAAACTAAAGATTAGGCTATATGACCAACATGGCTATGTTAGCCTAGTATCAAACTAGATAGGCAATCCAACACATTCCAGCCCTATGATATCGATAAAGATCCCTAGGGTAATGGTAATCTCCCCTTTTGATAGATGGAAGGTATGAGCAGAATCTATACTTCACTCTATTATAGCAATGATGAAAAATCTATTACACCTCTTCCCCACACCCGTGAAGCAAGAGATGTATTGACCAAAGTAGCTTTGATCAACTCTGACACGAACCTCCCTTGTAGTAACTGCGAGTACCACTCGTAGACTCCTTAGATACTACCAGCTTCAATGATTATCAGATCCTTTTACAAATTGCAAAATTCAAGCAACCTATCATACTAAATTTATAGACTATAGACTATATTTTAGGGGTCCAGAGTTTCTCCTTTATCCTTAAAAGACACTTATTCATGCTTATGAAAGTCTAAAACATCCAATTCTTAATGGAAAAGTCAAAAATTCCTATTTTATCTTATTTTGCTCTTTTATATGCACAATATATAGCCTTATGTGCACCATATATAAGCTATGCACGGTGAACATAGTGCTATATTCACAACACATAGCAAAAAACCCATTTCAAAATGCTAATTTTTCTCAAAATCCTTTTGATAAACACATGTAAAACCATGCCTATCACTTAATTCAAGCTAAATACTAACTTAAACACATAAAAAACAAGCTAAAACTCAACTTTCAAAAAACCAACAAATTAAACTAAAACATGAGAAACTCACCTTCTTGGGATGAACTTGGGACCTATATGAGCCTATGGCAAATGTTTCAGTAATTGGTTCACTTTAGGAAGCTCCATAATAAGGATTTTGGATGGTATGCTTGGTTAGAGAGTAGCTTGGGACTGATTCCGGATCTCAAGGTGTCAGTTCCATCTTAATTCTGGCTATTTTCAAAGATGTGATTGATTTTTGGTGTGGAAGTTGAGAGAAAATTGATTTTGAGAGGGGAAACCAAATGATTTTTGAATGGGAAGCTTTGGGATTTAAGTTTTTCTACATGATGTCTATGACATGTAATGTTATCTGCTTTATACATAGAAATTTTTACTAATGTGCATAGGCCTCTAGAGTGCTCTACTAATGTGCACTAGGTATCCATGAATATGCACACATGGCATTAAGCTTCTCATAAAAATTTTACAATTTTTGGAGATCATTTTCTCTAAGGAGTCTAATTTTCACATCTTGCAGCGTTTGAAAAATCCAAAAACTCAGTTAGAATGCAGCACAGACTGATATTGGAAATTTTATGTATTTTTCCTATACCATTTTAATTCCAATTTCATTGATAAATTACCTTTCCATGTCTAGCATAGATATGAAATTGATCCAGCAGATGATTGGTTTTAGTCAAACCATTGATTACTAGTCAAGTTGTTGACAAGATAGTCTCAGATTCCAGCAATAGGTCCTAAATACAGTCTTTGGAAATATTAGATGCTTATTTGATAGCACGAGTATAGATCTGATAGTTGATCATAGAACCAGTAACTATTCATCTTGATCTAATAGTTGATCACTCGAGTTCGGTAATTAACCACCTGATCCTGCATTTGACTTTTAAACCCTAGCAGTAGGCATCTGAACTAAGAATTTAGATGATTTTGAGCCTCACAGCAAAGTCATTAGTCCAACAGTTGATCAGATTAGCATTGATCATTTAGCCTAAGTACCAGGCTTCTAGTTATAGAATTGGGTTACAAGCCTCAACATGATTAATTTCTAATCAGTATTGATCATCTCACACCAGCATAGGCTCCTAATGGTGGAATTGGGTTGCAAGCCTTAGCATGAGCACTCTTTGATTGAGCATTGATCATCTAACCTGAGCACTAGACTCCCAGTGGTAGTATTAGGTACTTCTATCCCTAATGGAGTTATAAGCCTCAACATGAGCACTACTCGATCAACATTGATCACTACGCGTAAGCATCAGACTGCCAGTGACTTATGTTTACTCCCCAGTATATCACATTCTCTTCCTCAGTGAAGTTGTAAGCCTCAGCATAAGCACCTTGATGAAATTATCCCTAGTGGATCATTTTCACATTGCCAGTAGATTCAGCTCAGTAAAGGTCCTCGATGTCGACCCCAATTTTCACGCGTACCTTTAAGCTTCCTCTAAGTGTTATGGACATGCAAAGCACATTAAATTTTGCTTATGGAAGGTAGAGTATATAGTGTACATTTTTTGATGTGTAGAGCATATAGTGCTATATGATACGCATATCATAAAAATATACATTTGGTGGGTGGCCTTTTCCTAAGTAAATCTAATATGCTCCATATAACACCATGTCTTAGGGTCCCAAATGCTGTTGCTTTGACCTATGGTGCACATCCCAATATGCTTACATTGGGTGGCACAGATAGGTAAAATTTGCTATATGTATGGCATCTTTTCTTATTTTCCTTCCTCATACCTATAAATAAAAGTCTTGTATTTATGGAAAAAGGTCTAAAAATTTATTAATTGCACCTAAACTTTGCCAAAATCAAAACTCACATAATTAAACACTTAATTAATTCATTAATCTAGGATTAAAAACTAATTAACCTAAATTAGATCCCTAATCATGTTTAGAATCAAGATTACAGAAACTTCATATGCTTTAATGGGTTGAATATCTATTCTTTTCCCTTTCTTCTCTTGATTTCAATATGGGTTTTGAGTTTTTATTTGATTTTGGATTATTGGCTTCAATCACATGAATTTTGATGGATGCTTTTGCTGATTCATGCCTTAAATGATATGTTATGTTTATTTAATCTACTATGATTTGGGTTTTAATCTATGTTTTTGCTTAAAAATGAGTTTTCCATTGAAACTGGCATGCTACATGCTATGCACATCATATGATATGCACAACACATAACCTATATATGGTGCATATCATGTGATGTGCTACATACATTATGTTCTATTTTGCTAGAAAATGCTATTTTCTAATCATTTTTGCTTGTTTTACCTCATTCCTTGAAGTTCTCAGTAGCATTTGTGGCTTCATAGAGTTCATCATATATCATTCATAGTTATTGAGTTTGCTATCTCTTATTGATGTTTAGTGATGTTAGTAACTCCCATTCATTATGCCTTAATCATTTGCTTATGATTCTGCCATGAAATCATCTTATTTTTGCTTAATTACATAATTAATGCTATTTTAATTATGTTTAATCATGTCGTTTGACATTTTTAGCTTGATTGCACATTGATTTATTTCTAAGTGATGTTTTGTATGATCTTAGAAAGTTTGATTTAACTATTAATCAATTATGCCTAAAATTGATTATTTTTACTTGATTTTTCATGATCCAGCTCGTGTTTATTCACTTTTCATGATTGTTGCCATTACATTCATCAAACTCTGACTCTCGATTTATACTTCCATGTGGCATTGAATTAGTCAATCTAGTCCTAAATTTTATTTGCTATTAACAATTTTGTATGTTTATTTTGCATGTTCAATCATGCATTTTTGGCTTGTACTGCCTGAGGTTGACATTTTCTTGAGTGGATGAGATAATGCTTAATGTCTCAACTTTATGTATTGATGAAGGTTCTTTATAATAGAATGGGTATATTCTTCCATTTTGTATGATTTAGCCCTAAATCCCTCATGTATCCCCTATCTTCTTTGATCTCTTTTATTGGCCATTACTATTTCTTATTTGTGCTTCTATGCTTGTTTATCATTACTATATGATGTATGTTGCACCATGTCATGCTTATGCTATGTTATATCATATGTTATGCTTATGCCATGTCATCTCATATGTCATGCCTATACCATGTCATCCACATGTCATGCTTACACCATATCATCTCACATGTCATGCTTATGCCATGTCATCTCACATGTCATGCTTATGCCATATCATCTCACATGTCATGCATATGCCATGTTCATTCATTATGATTGCCATATCATAATACCATAATATGATTGCCATATCATATTTACCATATCATATCTACTATGATTGCTATTGTGCTATACCCTACTGTGTGCTATTGAACACTCTATTTTTACCCCCTGCAAAGCTGGCTGGGTTGCCTAATTTGGGCACATATGGTGACTTGTTCTGGTATCAGAATGGCTTGATACCAGTTCCTATTCCCAAGAGCAAGCTGCATAGATGAATTTTGTATATTCATTTGCCATGTAGGCACATGATTTGCCCCCGTTTGGCTCGTTCAAAATGGTTGTCCACTATGGTTTTTCCCATATTGGTGAAAGAAAGGGACTTTATCCTACATTGCCAACATTATGGTTGCACACCTCCTAAGGCTACTATAAATACAAGGGTAAGGCTTCTTCTTCCAACACATAACATATCATAAAAATGATATATAAGATATCATACATATGATATAAATTTTAATTCTAAGACATAGGATTAAAATAACTTAAGTAAAATTTTAATTAGGTTTGGCGAATAATTAAATTTTACTAAAATCCTAAGCTTTTGGGAATTTGGGGGGAGTGACTTCTAGCCATGGTAAGTCATTTCTTCCTTCGACTTTTAAAGATTAATTTAGCTTTACTGCCATTTTTAGCTTATTATCTTAGTTTAGCTTTATTGCCATGTTTAGCTTATTATTTTATTTAGCTTTACTACCATGTTTAGCTTTTCACTATGCCATGTCATATGCCATTATGCCATGTCACATGCCACATCATATGATACCATGCCACATCATATGATACTTTACCATGTCATCATGGCATGTCATATGTCATACACCATTATGCCATGTCACATACCACATCATATATCATTATGCCATGTTATCATGCCATGTTATATGCTAATATGTCATACCACATGCCACATCATATGCTAATATACCATGTCACATGTCATACGCCATTTATGCCATGTCATCGTGCCACATCATATGCTAATATGCCACATCACATGTCATACGCCACTATACTATATCATCATGCCACATGCCACATGCCACTATGCTAATATGCCACATCACATGTCATACGCCACTATACCATATCATCATGCCACATGCCACTATGCTATGTTATCATGCCACATACCATGTCATCATGTCGCATGCTACATCACCATGTCACATATGACATCATCATGTCATATGCCACATCATCATGTCATATGCTATTATGTCATGTCACATGCCATATTATCATGTCATATGCTATTATGTCATGTCATCATGTCATACGCCATATCATCATATCGCATGCCATGTCACCATATTGTTCCTTACATTCATTGGACTTTTGCTCTTGATTCATGTTTTTACATGGCATAAAATTAGTCGATCAAGTCCTAAATTTCATTTACTATTAATGATTTTGCTTGTTTATTTGCATTTTCACTCGTGCATTTTTTATTTGTGCTACCCGAGGTGAAAATTTCCCAAAGGAGGAGGAGATGTTACTTAATGTTCTCGATTTTGTACACATGAAGATCTTTTATAATAGAATAGCATTATTCCCCATTTGTAGGATTTAGCATTAAATCCCATGTGTATTCCCCATTTTCCTTGATCCCCTTCACCGGCCTTTTTGAGGATTTATTTTGTGGATGGTTTTATTATATTTGTTAAAATATATATGCCGTATCATGTCACATGCTATGTCACATGACACATCACACACTTCTATGCCATGCCACACTATAAAATATATTATCTCATATGCTAATACAATCCAAATATGCCAATTCACCATGCAATCCGCATTATTTGCCATGTTATATGCCAATATACCATGCCATTTTTGCCATGATGCCATGTCACATGTCATTATGCCATGCCATGTCGTACATGCCACAAGCCATGTCGTATGCCATGTCACATGCCATGTTAAATGCTAATTCACACACACATCACCATGTCATGTCATGCATATGCCATGCCATTTTACTATGTCATTATTATGTCATGTCATGCATATGCCATGTCATATTATGTCATCACTTCACATGTCATATATATGCCATGTCATCCAAATGCTATATAGCATTATATGTCATTTAACGTGCAACCATGCAATATCAAATCACATGTTGCACTATGTGCTTACAATATACGCTCGTATGCTTGCTTGCTTAGGATAATTAACTCCAACTATAATGGTAAAATAAATTTTGGAAACTCATAGAAATAGATCTCCACCACCCGAACCCAATCTCTGAAGGGTTTAACTAGTACTCATGCTATGGGTCAGTTGGACCAATCTGAAACCATTTGGTAGTGACTCCCTTGCAACTCTTTCAAGTCTGTATCATTCCTTAGGGTAACCTCTCAAGAAGACTATGCTTTTTCTCTAAGTGTGGTCTCTGGTCTGTGACCCTCGTAAGCCTCACTCTGGGTGGTGGTAGAAATTAGTGCTCACAATTCTGTTTCATGCTTATGAATGCTCGCCGGCCTAGGGTATTTAACTCGTCTAAAATGGTAAAGGAGAACTTGAAACTCTGAGTGAATAGATCTTCACCACTCGAACCCATCTCTGAAGGGTTTGACTTAGCAGTCATGCTAATGGGTCGATTAAACCAATTTTGCAACCATTTGGTGGTGACTCCATCTTGCAACTCTTTTGAGTCCATCTCATTCCTCAAGGTAGTTCCTCAAGAAGACTATATTTTTACTCCAAGTGGGCCCTTGGTCTGTGCATCACAAGCCTTGCTTGAGGTCATGGCAAAAGCCCTACCCACAATAGGTAATATCAATGCATAATAGTATGCATCCATTATATCCTAAGCACATATCATATATCTATTATGCATACTCATACCATCATCCATTATATGAGATCTATGTATTTAATTTTACATAACACATAACAAAAGCACATAATATAATTATTACTATAACGAAGGTTAATATAACAAGCTACATATACAAAAGACATTACGGGGTATACATTGGTCCAAAATTGCTTTGAGAATAAGATTCTTCAAATTCATAACCTCTCTTGACTGTAGATTGGTCAATCTAAACTCTCCCCCAAAGGTCTTAGTCCTGCGTTCATCCAATGATAAATGTTGAGTGTAAAACTCAATGGTGTTATAAAATGATTAAATGATATTATCATGTATCATAAGTAACACATTGAAGTCAAATCATAATAAACAATCATTAAATAGTATATTTGTATCATATCATGTCACTTTGCATTATTTTTTATCTGTTATGGAAATGCATATAGTATATTATGTAAATATGGGAATAAATACCATAAAAGGATCTGATGTAACTTTTTCTATATCAAATATTGTAATGTACATCATTACTCTGTGTAGTCTCTATATAAGCACAACTGTAATGCATTCATCATTTCATCCACTGTATTTTCATGATATATGAATGATAATGTATGTCTATGAGACTGCATTCATGCTTTGTATTCTTCCTCTAATTTTCTTGTAACATTTGATTTCTTTTCTATATGATTATGTACAATCCCATACTGGGTCCATTTCTCTATGTACCTGTACTGTATCATTCTCTAATTCTTATAGGAACATAACATTTCTCTATGGTTCCATGATAGGAACTTATACTGTATGATTCCATTATGGGAATTGATAATACTTGTATGATTCCATCAAGGGAATTGATAATAACTGTATAATTCCATCCAAGGAATCGATAATAACTATATAATTCCATCGAGGGAACCAATAATAAATATATAACCCAATATACTTTCATTAAAATTTGCTTTGTATATCACTTTCTTTTACCCCTTATATTCTTTGTATGGTATGTCATGAATGTGCCTTTATTTATGAATGATTCATGACATGATGCATAATTGATGCTTTAATAATTGTATGCAATAATGATCATATGATACCATTCATAATGTAAGCTCATTACTTTGCTATCATAAGCAGTCAAGTAAGAAAAAATCATTTTAAGACCCTATGTAAGGTCATACGGTATATAGCACAAACCTGCTACCACGTTGCCCTTATCAATAGCTCACAGAGAAGTATGAGTCTTGTCTGTTAAACCTATAGCATTTCCATTTTACAATCACTTAGTAAAGTCATTCATATATTTTACTTGACTTATCATCTTAAGCAATCCATATCCAATCATAACATGTAATCCTAATTCAACTTTGATTCATAATGAACATAAACTCACCATACCATCTTTCAATAACTCACACTTCACAAGTAGAAGTCATTCATGCCTTTCAACCAACATAAGTTCTTGAACCATCATTTCATTCATTAAGCATATTTATACATCATTGACTTCCATTTTCATATATGTGTTGACCCTGACTTTTCACCCTCGTATAATTTCGGATCTTTATTGATTCGGTTAGGATTTATTCCTCGGTATCGATCCCTATTATGCGTATAGACCTTTGTGTCTTCCTCTGTGTGTTCTGGTGCGTAGAACATTTCAGGACTGGTGGGGCCCACCATGGCGCCTGGCGGGACCCGCCATCTATTCTGAGTGTTCTGTGCGTACAGAACACCCTCCCCTGCCGTATACAGGGGACAAAACACTTGAAATGCAGAGTATTGCATTTTTGGCCTCGGGTTCTATTCATCATGAATAGTACATAGGTGGGGCCCACTAAATAGAAATGGGGCCCGCCATCCCTAATAACCTATTCTGTGTGTTCTGTATTTACAAAATACATTTTCCAGCTGCCTTATGCAAGGCACAACGCTTAGCATCGCAAATGCCATCTTCTGGGGCCCACTACGTTGTGGGGCCCACCTAGTAGAAACGTGGCCCGCTGCCTCTATTAACCCATTCTGTGTATTCTGCATTTACAGAATATGTTTCACACCTGCCTACGCGTGGTAGGACACACAGAATGCAAAATATTACATTTTGGACATAGGTTACTATTCATTGTGAATAGTATACGGGCGGGGCCTGCTTCCCCAATTAGCCAATTCTGTGTATTCTGTACTTACAGAGTACATTCCGCTGCTGCCTTATGCAAGGCACATCTCATGGCATTCTGAATACCATATTTGTAGGTTCACCTCGCTGTGGGGCCCACTAAACACTAGTGGGGTCTGCTTCCTACTATCGTCCGCTTCAATGCGTTCTGTACGCACAGAACACACCCTATCTACCCCTCACTTGAAGCGGAACGCTTGGTATGCTATTTGCCACTTTCCGGGCCCTTTTTATGCTGTGGGGCCCATAAGGTTACTATTCATCATGAATAGTACCTGGATGGGCCCACTGCCCGAATTCACCAATTTAAGTGTTCTCAACATGTAGAATATGTTTCCGCTAGTATCTACGTCAGGCACGACCCACGGCATCACGTATGCCACTTTTTAGCCTTAATGGGCCTATTGGGCCCAAATCGGGCCCATTAGCCAAAACTCGATGTTCGAGCCCAAATTTGAGAAAACTTACAACTGCAAAGTTTCTCGAAATGTCATTTGCACTTTCTTGGACATATGGCACGCATCCCATTCCACCCATACGAGGCGGAGCGCATAGGTAGAAACGCAACGTGCGTAGCACATAGCCCTATAGGCTACGCACGTTGCATTGGTCGGGAGCCCTTTCGGGATCGAATTTGGAAAAAATTTCTTCTATAAAGTTGTTCCTCACATCAAATAACGCTTATACGCTTCATGACGCATCCTGGAAGTGACCACAGTAGGCCCTACGCAAGGGTTTCTAGGCTATATGCGCGCGCATATAGCCCTATGTGCGCCACATGTAGCACATGTGTGGCGTACATAGCCTTACATGTGGCACACATGTATGCAAATACGTGCCAAAAATTACAAAATTG
>CANYBF010614536.1:0-11460 GCA_948192965.1 Dalechampia spathulata
ATGTCTATAGTCATACTCGATCAACTATGTTCAAACCCTAAAACATAGTTGATCGACTATGATGATACCCTAGGCCCTAAAACATAAGCTAAGGCCAAAAAACATATGCACACGCACCAAAAACATATGCACATGTCCAAAAGGCACCCTGGAATGGCCAAAGTTGGTCCAGAACGGCCTAGAAAGCCCTAAATCAACTTGGATTGGCCTGAAGCTAACCCAAACTGACCCAGAGGCATTCCTAAATCTATCCAGATCAAGCCGGTCCAAAATGAGGGTGCGACAACATGGTTGTGCAACCATCATATAATTCTGATAAAATTTTGACTCTTAGTAAAGCAATATGAGATGGAGAAATAAGCTAGATTTAAGAAAATCAACTAATGTTATAAGGCATAGATCCATATAGCATGTGAATAAGGGATCATAGTTTTGGAATGTTACTATGATTAGCTACATGATCTTTAGTTCAATAAGAATAAGCTAAGGTCTTCCACCATATTATCCATACCTATCCAATTTAATAGAATCATCAATATAGGACTATACTTAGCATCTATCCATTCTAGGAATCATCAATGATCAATAGTACAAGGTAGTGATTGGTGAAGGTAGACTTGCTTTTCTAAGGAGTCAAATGGAGTCCAAGGTACTCACTCACCCATAATTAGTAGTTGAGTAGGGATGAAGGTAGTGTGTAGATACAAATAGTTTATATCATATGCAATACAACTAACCTTACTAGAATGAGAAAATCGATATGAAACTCTAAGATTTCATTACCACCACTCTTTTACCATAGGTCCTAATAGAGTCCCCATTATGAGTGGGGATTTCATTATGGTCCAAAGCAAGGCTTGTGATATATGGCACTGGGGCCTGCTTAGAGCAAAATGTTGTCTTTATGAGAGGCTTCCTTAAGGAATTATACAAACTAGATAAAGGTCGCAAGATGGAGTCACCACTAGATGGTTCTGGATTTGGTTCAACTAACTCATAGCATGGGTACTAAGTCAAACACTTTAGAGATGGGTTCAAGTGGTAAAGATATATTTTCTTAGAGTTTATAAGTTCAATTTTACCATTTTAGTAGGGTTAATTACCATAGGCAAGTGTACAAGCATTCATAAGCATGAATAAAGCACATAATATGATGTAGCATAACAACAATCATAGCAAATGTATCATGGTATAAGCATGGCATAAGAGAAATGACATGAAATAAGCATGACATGTGAGAAATAGCATGGCATAGGCATGATATATGAAAAATGACATAGCATAGGCATGATATATGAAAAATGACATGTATCACAGCAGATATAGCATATATAATGATAGATATGGCATAACAACATAAAAGAATCTAACATTGTAGCAAGAAATAGGAATAATAATGGCTTGAAGAAAGGGAACAAGAAAGATAGGGGATACACGATGAATAAAGCTAATTATACATGTTATTGACCCTGACTTTTCACTTGTGCATTGTAACTATGAGTTTTCTTTGATTCAGCTTGGTACACGTCTCTAATGTCGACCCCAATTTGCAAACATGGCTTTTAGCCTCCTATGAGTGCTATAGATATACAAAGCACATTACATTTTTCTAGTAGAAAGTGGAGCACATAGCATGAATTTCTTGATGTATAGAGCATATAGTGTTACATGCTATGCACATTTAGTTGAGATGTAAATAGTTCATGGCCTTTTTCTATGCAAATCTAACATGGTCCATATGTCATCATGCCTTTTGGCATAAATGATGACTAAATAGCATAAGGTGCACATCCGTAGGTGCTTTAATTGTAAGGAATACATATGGTGCAAATCCTAGTGTTTTATCTATATACTATGCAAATAACACTTTCATGCACTATATGCTACATGTATAACACTATAAATTACATATATCACTTACAAAATTTGCATAATCCCACATTATTAGCTTTTTTTTGGCATTTCTCGACCACACCTATAAATATGGTTTATATGTTTATGGGAAAGAGGTCCAAAATTTGCAAAATAAGGCTAAACTTTGCCAAAATCATTTCTCACTAAATTAAATACTTATTTAAGTTCTTAATTTTGGTTAGAGACTAACTAATGCTCACTTAAACTCCTTAAACTCATTTTGAATCAAGATTAAGGCTTAATACTACTTGGTAAGTGTTGGAATGCTTCTTCCTTCCTCTTTTCTCTTGATTTTCTTGATGGGTTTATGATTTTTCATTGATTTTTTAGCTTCAAACATGAATGTAACAGTAGCATTCTTAGCTTCCTATAGCAAGAATGATTTGTAATAATCACACATTCGCTTGGATTTATGATTTCTTTTATGTTTTTACCTAAAAAATTGCTTTTACTTCAATTCTACATACTATATATGGTACATATCACCCTATATATGGCACATATAGCGCTATTTTTCAGTACATATGGCACATGTCATGTTAGATGTTGCACATATAGGCACCAGAATTGCATTATTTTAGTATTTTTCATTTTTCCCTTATTTTTCAATGTTAATCAAAGTTTTCAGTAGCATTAATGGTTTCACAATAACTAATGATCTAAATTCTTCAAACATTGCTTTCATTTGATTAATTTTGGCCTCAAAATTAATTTTCAAGTTAAATGCTTACTTTAATTTGAATAGTATTGTAATTGGTTTGATTGAACTTTAATTGGATGCATATTTCACCTCTAATTGATGTTTGAATGGTATTAAAGTCTTGTAATTTCATTTCCATGATCAATTTATGTTGATTTTTCAATTAAATCAATTAATTTGCTTGATTTTGTCAATTAAATGCCAATTTAATTGAGTTTTACTTACCACTTGACATGAGTGAGCTTAATTGAATGTTCATTCATTTCTAAGTGATGCTACATGTTATCTTAGAATCTTTCAATTATGTCTTTCATCGATTTGGCCTAAAATTGATTATTTTTCATTATTTTCATGATCTGGCTTATGTTTATTATTAAATTTTGGCGAGTGTTATCGTTATATTCATTGGGCTTTAACCATTAATTCATGCTTTCACATGGAATTGAATTGGTTAATCATATCCAACATCTCATTTTATTACATAATAATATTTGTTTATTTGCATTTCCTATTCACTTATTTTAGTTCATGCTACCCAAGGTCATTTTCCTAAGTGGAAGAGATGTATTCCCCTTATATCATGTATGATTTAACGTTATTTCATCATGTATTCCCTTTATATCTCTCGATCCTTTTCTCCAGACCATTATTATTTTATTCATGCTACTATGCCTTATTATGTTGTTATGCTTACCTTATCATTACCATATGATGTATGTTATGCCATGCCTTGCCTATGTCACTACATCAACTAGTGATTATGGTTAAGTGAGTACCTTGGACTCTATTTGACTCCTCTTGAAAGCAAGTATGCCTTCACCACTCACTACCTTATACTTAGGACCGTTCATGATTCCTTAAATAGATAAACATTAGATATAGTTCTCTATCAATGATTCCATTAAGTTGGATAGGTTATGGACAACATGGCAGGAAACCTTAGCTAATTTTTCCAAACTAAACCCTATGTAGCTAACCATAGCAACATTCCAAAACCCTTTTGTTTGCATGCTATGTGGATCCATGCCTTATCACATCAGTGGATTTGCTTATTGTAACTCTAGGCTAGTTTCCCACCTAAGATATTTTTAACTGACCAATCTTCATGGAGGTATAAGGGTGGTAGGGAGCATTGTGTTATATATGTTAACTAACCTTTTTATGTTTTATATTAAACATGCATCCATGCATACTCATGCATGATCTTCTTTAACCAATTTTTTTTATAGCTATAACACCAAATGTTTCCTAGCATAGGTCATGTATACATCCTATATGCTATATCATATGTAATCATATATTCATACACATGTATGCATGCTAACTTTCTCTATCATGTGCAATAACATGTTAGATCCTTAGGCTCCTAACAATGTTGCATCTCCATCTGAGATGGCTTGCTTTGAACTTGATGATGCTTCACTAGCCACAGTTTAGCATTTGATTGACCAATCTATAGCCAAGCTTTTATCCAATGACTTTAAGACTCTCCTACAATAACATATCAAGGAGGCATTCAACACTAAAGACTTCATCACCTCACCAGCTCCCATGAAGGACAAGTGGAAAGTAGTTAGCTTGTATGATGTCAAGATAGATGATGAAATCTCACTTCATATGCATGATGCTTGTAAGTCTAAAATTTCTGCATTGTAACAGAAGATAGAATAGTTGTAGTCTATCATGAAGACCAAGGGGATCAGGTCTGATTTGGACTTTGATGAGTTCTCTGTTTAAACTATCAAGGTGTTGCCTATTAAGTTGAAGCACTCAAATGTTCCCAAGTACAGTGGGATTATGAATCCAAAGAACCATTTAAAGACCTACATTATGATGATGAGGACTACTGACTTATCAAATGAGCAGAAAATCTGGCTATTCTTCATCTCATTAGAAGGACCAATGCTGTCCTGGTATCACAGTCTCAACAAGGCAACCATGACCAAATGAAAGCCTCTTTGCACTACATTCTATAAATAGTATAGGATCAAATCCAGATTTGATATAACTCTACTAGACCTAAAGATGGTGAAGTATAAAGCTAACGAGTCTTTCATGGACTACTTTAGCTAGTGGGTGGATAAGGTTGCACTGGTCAAATAAAAGCCATATGAGTTAGACATGATTAATAAGCTTATTATAAGCTTATTATAAGCTTATTATAAGGTTATTACCACTATATCATGATAAGCTAAAGTATCAGACATTTTACACATTTGAGGACATCTACTTTATCATCCAATGCATCAAGCAAACTAAGGGGCTAAAGAAGAGGGAGCCTTCCTTCATCAAACCCAAAACCACCATAAACACCCAGACACCATATAAATCTCACCATATAAATGTCTTATAAACATGAAACCTAATACTTCAAAACACTCCTCAGTCCTAGAGGTACTTGAATCTTAGGATAACACTTTCTAAGGTCTTTGGGTGTCTCCTCAAAGCAAAACTTGTCAAGCCACTTGAGCCAAATTTCTAAAAACCATCCCAGCCTCAGTAAACACCAAAACCTACTACCATTACCACCAGCATCACAACCATAACACTAATGATTGTCACTCTCTTAGGTGGATAATTCATGACCTTATAAATTTAGGTGAGCTTGAGTATCTTGAGAAATCTAAACCCTATAATAAAGAAAAACCCACTACCAAACTACCATAAAGCTAACTGTAACTACATGAGGATCCTTCTCTCCCATTGGCATTGCTTGGCTTCTTACCATTAGTTTTGACCTAGCTGTGGGTTTGACATTGGTGTCATTGACATATGATACAATTGTTCAGAGGATGAGTCTACAGTTACTCAAGATACCTTCAAGTTTGAATTAACAAAGGTTCAAAAATCAAAGAAGGGTAAGTCGATCAAGACTCCCAAGGTAGCTAAGCTAGCACCCAAGGCTCCTAAGTAGTAGAAAGGACTAGGTGCCAACAAGATATCTTCTAGGGTTCACAACATTACTCAAAGTAGCAAGGCGTTCACTCTTCTTATTCCCGAGAAGAAGTGAGATGCTCTGAGTAAGCTAACTAAGGCTGGACCTATTATGGATGAGGCTAGTCTAAGTAGTGATCTAACTCCACAACCTACTAATAAGGGTCATGAGGTTGCTCAATACGATAATGTAGCCATCAAGCAGTTAAAGAAGACTCATACTAACATCAACATCTAAGACTTAGTATTATATTCATAGCAACATCAATGGGTTATCATCAAGGGATTCTCTAGAATAAGGATTTCTCCATCTGCCTCTACCTTCATCATGAAGAGCTAGTTGGTGAATCAAGAGTTGAAGTCCATCATGATCACTTTCTTTGACGTGGATTAATTGGTCGAGGGTATCCATCATAATAAGGTGCTTTTAATAAAGGTGTACATCATGAACTTCTCCAACTTATACATCATAATGGATGACGGTTCCAATATTAATTTCTGCCCACTCAAGGTATTGACCAAGTGTAATATCTAACCTTTGAATTTGAATCCATTTAAGACTATCATTATGGCATATGATGAATCCAAGCAAGAGGTTATTAGCACCTTTAGTGCTATTTTTACAATCAAGATTATGAAGTAAGTGGTGGAGTTCATTCTTTTGGATATTCCAATATCCTTCACTTTACTTTTAGGTTAGCCATGGTTCCATTTTCTAGGAGGTGTGTTATCCACTTTGCACTAGAAGATTAATTTTTGCATGATGAGGGTATGGTTAGTATTTCTATTGATGATGAGGTTGCCTTAGATTGCATTAGGGAAGACGTTCCACTTATGACTAGTTTTTAGATCACTACCATAAGAGAACTAGAGTCATACTCATACTAATTGAGTCCCTCCATGGAGAAGATGTTATAGAATAATAACTTTATACCTGGCAAGGGTTATGATTAGTGTCAGCATGGTCTGGTAGAGTTCAACATCCTTACAACCATGTGGAAGGAGAGATATTGCATAGGGTTCAAACCTTACACCTTGGGCAAGCCAAAAGAGTGTAAGATGGTTACCTTTATCCAAGGTGAGACCCAACATGACTTTGCTCCCAAATTGCTTAGCTCAGATGATTTCTTTGACCAGCAGTTTGCAATCTTTGGTGATGTGTGTTACTTGTCAACCTTGACAGCATCAAAGAAAGTCACCATTACTTATTCTATCATCCTTAATAATGCATTATATATCTTTATAGACATTGCCGATCTCACTATTGGTTGCCCAGAATCAAAACCCATTACAATTGTTACACTAGAGGCTAAACTACAGAGTTTTGACATGGGTGATTTGCTACTTTAAAAGATTTATGAGGACATCACTACCCTTGTAGATAGCATTTTTGATGAAATTATGTATGAGGACAACGATGTCTCTATTTCTATACTTTTTGATGATGATGTAATTCCTTCAAAATTTAATATAATAAAAATAGTTATGCTTATGTTTATGATGTGTATTATGATGATATTATGCATGAACATGAGCATTACATGAGCATTTTTTACATTAACATATCAAGCATTGAAATTGTTAACATTAGCATAGATAGTAGGCCTTATCTTCTCTAGATTGCATTTAACTTAACTCTTAATGAGAGAATAAAAATCATCAAAGTGTTGAAATAATATATAAAAGCCTTTACTCTAGGCTACAAAGACATGTCAGGTATCGATAGAACTATAATGGAACATAAAATTTTGATTAAGGCTTGGTTCAAGCCAGTTAAGTAAAAGTTGCATCTACCTTGACCAAAATGGGCTCAAAAGGTTAATGAGGATATCCAAAAGTAGTTTGATGCTTAGTTCCTTAAGGTGGTTAACTATCTCAAATGTTTGGCCAATGTAGTTCTGGTTTCCAAGAAACATGATAGGGTTAGGGTATGTGTAAACTACAAGGATTTGAATAAGGTATGCCTAAAGGATGACTTTCCTTTTCCTCATAATGATGTGCTAGTCAATAGTGCAGCCACTAATGCTATGTATTCATTTGATAATGGGTTTTCTTAGCATAATCAGATTCTCATGGCTATCATTGGTAAGGTGAAGATAGCTTTCATGATGGAATAGGGAACCTATTGCTGCAAGGTCATGCCCTTCAATCTGAAGAATGTAGGTGCTATATGTGAGAGGACCACAACCACCTTGTTGCATGATTTAATCCATAAAGAGGTCGAGGTCTATATGGATGACATGATGGTTACTCTCAATATATTTCTTATGCAGGTTGAGAAATATGGGTTCAGATTGAACTTGAAAAAGTGCATATTCAGGGTTATGTCTAGTAAGCTACTGGGTCATATTATCAATTGAAAGGATATTAAAGTGGATATGGACAAGCGAAGTAGATTCATAAGATGCCTATTCCTAGAATTGACATTGAAGTCAAGGGATTCCTGGGATAGCTTCAATACATTAGTAGATTCATTCTTAAGCTCACTACTATGTATAATTCTATCTTTAAGATTTTAAGGAAGAACCAACCTTTGGTTTAGGATTTCAGTTTACATTTGAGAGGGTGAAGCATTACCTCTCTAACCCACCAATTATGCAATCACCTTGGCTTGAAAAACCATTATTGCTCTATCTAGCCTTAGAGGAGGAGTCATTAAGACTTATTATTGCTAAAGAGAATGATATTGGAGTTGAGCATGTTATATACTATATGAGTAAGCTAGCAGAATGCAAGTGCAACATGGTTGAAAAGCTATGCATGGTTATGGTCTAGGTCACTAAAAAGCTTAGACATTACTTCCAATCATACCAAGTTTAGGTGATCTCTAAGGTTGATCCTATGAAGTACTTGTATAAAGCTCTTTTATGGTAGGTAAGCTTTCTTGGTGGCTAATCTTGTTATCAAAATTTGATGTCCAGTACATCATTAAGAAAGTGATCAAAGGTAGAGTGATCAATGAATTCTTTGCATCTAGGCTAGTGGATGACTCAAAAACTTTTAAACTGGACTTCTTAGATGAGCACTTGAGGGCAATTAAAGTCCATAAATGGTAGTTGCACTTCAATGGCACAGTCAACAAAAGGGCTATAGGAATAAGAGTTATGCTAGTCACTTCTAAAGATGAGCTGATTATGCTTTCAAAGCAATTAAGCTTTCTGGTCACTAATAATATAGTTGAGTATAAAGCATGTATGTTTAGACTTGAAGTACTACTGATGATAGATGCCCAAGATGTTGAGATATTTGATGATTCAATGCTTATCATTCATTAGTCCATAGCAGAGTGGGATATTAAGGAAGAGAGGCTCAAGTCTTGCGTTGAATACATGAAGCTCATGGTTTACAATTTTAGCTTCTGTAAATTTATTCATACTCCACATGATGAGAATCAGATGGTTGATGTTTTAGCTACACTAGCTTCGGTATGTGAATGACTACAATCGAGGATTTCTTGCTATGAGGGTGAACAGGTTATATCACTAGACTAGTAAGAAGAGGCTCCATGGTATGTTGATATCATGAATTTTCTAAGAACCATTGCTTAGTCGATAGAGGCTAATAAGATAGATAAGTTGACTTTATGGAGGCTAGTAACTAACCTTACCTAGCATGAAGGTGTTATCTACAGAAGAATGGTTGATGGTTTGCAACTTCGATGCATATTGGGGAAGGAGATTGATGCAGATAGTGCACACTGGTGTCTACGGATCTTATATTAATGGATTCACTTTGTATAGAAAGGTATTGGGATAAGGTTATTTTTGGGTTACCATGGAGACAGACTACATATGGTTTATGTATCAATATCATGAATGTCAGATTCATAAAGATCTGAGTCATATCCTACTAGTTAAATTGTAAAATTTGACTACACCATGGCCTTTCTCAACTTGGGGAATTGACATCATGGGTGAGGTTTATCCTAATGCTTCTAATGGGCATTTATACATATTGGTGGCCATCGATTACTTCTTAAAGTAGGTGGAGGTAGAATCCTATAGTACATTGGGGGTAAAGGAGGTTACTAAGTTTATAAAGAAGAATCTCATATGTTGATGTAAAGTACTATATCACTTGATGTCAGATAATGAAATGTAGTTCTAGGCTAAACTGGAGCTTCACTTCAAGTTATTTTAGAAGCTCAATTGTGAGATACTGAGTGGAAAAGGACTAGATATGAGCATTTAGCCACTATTGATGAAAAGCAATTGAAGATATTGTATCATTTATAGCTTTACAAAGAGTGCATGATGAATGTGTCTAACAAGAAAGTCAAGCTTATTGCTATACAAGAAGGTGATCTAGTTCTGAAGCAAGTTATACTAGCCATCCATGACCCATGTGGGAAGTTCAGACCTAACTAGGAAGGCCCATTTCTTGTTAAGAAGATCTTATTTAAAGGTAGAGTCTGTATCTCAGATTTGGAGGGTAGCAAGTTCTTCAAACCTGTCAACCTTGACCAGCTTAAGATGTATTTTGTCCAGAGAAAAAGGAAAAAAGAAAGTAAAAATAAAGTAAAAGTCTTGACCGGTCATACAAAAGTTAAGACAAAGTAAAAAATGAATGCTCAATGAGTTGAAAATTTGCTTAGATAGCTCATGCAAAAGTTAGAGCTCTTAATAAAAAAGGAGAGCGTTAAAATATTTGATCAGAAAATCTTACATGAGACTAATTGGTAACAAGAGTTAAGTTTGATGCATATAAGATCTTCTGTATTGGTTTTAATATTTTTCATGCAAATGAGTAATGTCAATACATAATAGTATACATCAATTATATTCTGAGCATATATCATATATCTATCATGCATACTCATATCATCATCCATTATGTGAGATCTGTGTGTTTAATTTAACATAATAAAGTGGTATTGATAATACACATAATAAAAGTACATAACATAAGTATTATTACCGTTAAGGTTAATATAACAAGCTGTATATACAAAAGACACCATGGAGCATGTTACATTGGTCCAGAACTGCTCCAGGAATGAGATTCTTCAAAATTATAACCTCTTGACTGTAGATTGATCAATAAAAACTCTCGCCTAAAGGTCTTGGCCCTGCGTTCATCAAATGACAAATACTAAGTATAAAACTCAATGGTGCTATAAATGAGTAAATAACATGAACATGTATCATAGAAAACATAATAAAAACAAATAATGACAAATAACTATTAAGCATTACAATCATGTTATATTATGTCACTTAGCATTATACTTTATCTGTTAGAAATGATGTATTTATCATACTATGTAAAGATAGGGATAAATACCATAGTAAATCGACTGTAACTTTTCCTATATCAGATATTGTATTTGAACATCATTACTCTTTATACATCTCTATATAAGCACAACTGTAGTGCATTTATTATTTCATAATGGTATTTCCATGATAGATGAATGATAATGTATGTTTATAAGAATGCAGTCATGCCTTGCATTCTCCCTCTCATTTTCATGTAACATTTCATTTCTTTTTTATATGATTATGCAAAATCTTGTACTGGGTCCGTTTCCTTATGTATTGGTACTATATCATTCTGTGGTTCCTGCAAGAACATTACATTTTTCTATGGTTCCATGATAATAACTTATACTATATGATTCCATCATAAGAATTGATAATAACTATATGATTCCACTAAGAGAATTGATAATAACTGTATGATTCCACTAAGGGAATCAATAATAACTATATGACTGTGAGCTTTGGTTCCGCTTCCGCTTTTACCGATTTTTAACTTTTGAGAAAGCAGAGTGTGGAGTCGCCACCTAGTTTGTTTCTATTAATCCAATTGAATTAATTTGAAAAACTAGGAAATAAAACTTAGGTTTTCCAGAGTTGAAAACGACCTTAGTTTCTTCAGAGTATGGGTTCGGGATTTTCAAATCTATTTGT